>SNQJ01S0021704.1:38985-64195 GCA_010110895.2 Picea sitchensis | reverse complement strand
ATATAATAAAGTATAAATATAAAGTATATTTATATTATATGTATAATATAATATAAAGTATAAATATATTTATTATCCAAGGGACGCATCTCTTCATGGATGGTCACCATATGTTCTTTATATATATAACACTCAACATTATAATAATATATTCATTCATATACAATATCATCTCTTATGAAAATTCAACATTTTTCTTATTTTTCCTTTAATATATGTTATGTTGAAATCTTACTCACTCAATAATTTTTTCCATATTTTCCATCTAACATTCAAAATACTTTGTGGAAATATGTGTTGAAGTCAAGTGTGGTCCATTTTCAATTCAAACTTTCTCCTCACCAAGTAATTTTCCAAATCCTTAATTCATGCACTATTGTAGCAAGTTTGAAGACATGTGTCATGTTGTTCATCATGAGATCTCAATTTCCTTGAAGAGTAGGAAATTACCCTACCATATTGCATTAGGACTATGCCTAATCCTTCTTTTGAAGAATATGTACAAACTATAAAATATCGATCCATATTTGGTACCTTCGGTGTGGGAGTTGTCATCAACAATAATTTAAGCTTGTTGAACACATGTTTTCACTTCTCCAACCATACAAATTTATTACTTTTCTAATGCAATTTTGTAATAAGATTCATAATATTTGGAAAGAAATGTAAATTGGCTATAATAAATAGCCAATCCCATAAGACTATGTATTTCATGTGCATTTATAGGCACTAACCATTCCACAATAGCTTTTATGTTTGATGGATCCATGTAAATTCCTTCTCCTAAAATGATGTGTCCCAAATAATGAATCTCTAATTCAAAGAAAGAGAACTTAGATATTTTATCATACAACCTATGATATTTAAGACATTGCAGTACCTTGTTTAAATGCTCTTTATGATCCTCTAGTTTCCTTGAATATATCAAAATATTATCCAAAAGCACTTTCACAAACTTATCAACGTATTGTTGAAACAATCTATTAATCAAACTCATGAACATAGATGGTGCATTTATCGACCAAAATGGCACCACTACAAAATCATAATGACCAAAATGCATCTTAGACACCATCTTAGGGATGACCTCTTCCCTAATACTTAATTGATGATATCTCGATCTCAAGTCAATCTTTGAAAATATAGTTGTCCCTTTCATTTGATCAAACATAGCATTAATCCTAAGAAACTAATATTAATTTATTATGGTTTATTTTTTCAATTTTCAATAGTCGATACAAATCCTCCATGGTCCATCTTTCGTCTTTACAAATATCATCAACACTTCCCAAAATAATATACTATGAAGAATAAATCCCAAATCCAACAATTTTTGGAGTTGCATATGCACCTCTCACAATTTTGTGGTTCTAATGTGATAAGGATCATTCAAGATAGGCCCAGTTCCTAATTTGAGGTCAATTGTGAACTCGAACTCCCACTTATATGGTAATCTGAGCAACTCTTCTTGAAAAATGATGAGAATTTCTAATAATATCGGATGTTGAACGATGTTCATCGTATCTTCCTTCTTATTCATAGTTACCAAAGCATACAAATTTCAACCTTTCCTAAGAATTTTATTTAGTTTCATTATTGAAATAAATCTCTAAGACACCCCTCTATTAGTCCCTAATAAGATTGTTTGGTGTCCCAAGTCCTCTATAAATTAAATAATTTTACCATTACAATTTAACATTGCCTCATGGGATTATAACCAATCCATGCCTATGATCATATAATAGGATATCAATGTGGCCATGCGTGATGACACTTGGGTAACATCCATCCAAAAACAGACTTCAAAATTTTTATATAACTTCGCTGACAGCCCTTACTTAACACCAAAATCCATTTCAACTTGATTAAAATCCTCTTTACTACTTTTCATCATCCCACCTCTAGATAATGAATTATGTGAAATAAATATTTATGTTTCTCCTGGATCTATCAATAATGAAAAACACAAACCATTAATATTACCTATTATCTCAAGTACTATCTACTAATTCTCAACCTAGCAGTTGTTCACCATTGCATGAATGTGGTGGGATTTACATAGATCACCTATAGAGGTTTGGATCTAATCCTATCTTTCTCCCCTCTCTACATGTGGACATTATTTCTGAAATTTTGGCTCTCTACATGTCCAACACCCCCTATTAGAAGGTTACCTTGAACCCCTCGATTGTATAAATGAATATTCACTACTTTACTGAGTCTATTGTGGTCTAAAATTTCCCTACTACATTACTAGCTTATTTGGTGGCCTCTAAACTCCTAACTGATGTCTCTATATCCCTATCACATGGCCTCTTAGAGAATCCTTACACCCTATCACTGGAGAAAATGTGATAACTAACTAAGGACTTTGTTTCTTTCCTCCTGAACATAAAGGTCTAGATGGTCTTTATTGATCACCTTCGATGAGTTCTTCCTTGGATATGATATCCCTCTGAACTACCCCATGCAAATTATGGGGAATCAATATTCAAACTTTCATTTTGATGTCATAATTTATCCCATCGATGAAGGTATTAACCCACAATTTCTCTGTATTCAGACATGGTGCATACCTCAAAATCTCCATAAATTTGGTCTCATACTATGGCATTGAATTTTCATCTTATCTTAGGGAATTGAATTTGTTCAATTACCTTTCAATCAACTCCTAAGAGAGGTATTGTTCTCTAAAATTCTCCTTAAATAATTCTCATGATATCTTTGAAACACCCATACACAATTGTGGCAATAAGGTCTTCCACCACAATAACACACTTCCTTTCAATTGAAATATACTCATATGCACCTTGATATTAGAAGTATAATACCTCAATGCAAAGTGTATGGTCATATTCTCAATCCATGCTTTAGTTTCCTCTCCATTGTGGAGACCAAAAATTACGGAAGCTTAACTTATTCAAGTTATGTTTGACCACTAACATTATGGTGATTTTCTAGCCCCTTTCCAATAATGAAATCACCACTTTCTTCTTTGTTTAGCTTGTTATTCAAGGTATCATACATTGTTCAAAGTGATTTCATCCTAACCTCATTCATGAGTACATTGATGTAAAACTCTATTCTAGGAGGATATGGTGTATGTAGGATAAAATAGATATCATGCAACATGGTCTCCCACTGCCCTACTTCCACCTATTATTCTTCTTTTATCCATTGCTACCCATGCACACATGGACATAAATCAAATATCAAATTTCAATCAACTAAAAATAAAAACAATTATAATTAAGTGAAATTAATAATTCAATATACATTTTACTAAGCATGTGGGTCTATAGGCCCTAACACATGCAACCTTTCTCTAATACCATATGTAATGTGCCTTTGAAACGCTAACTGAAAACAAAACACACAACTTACAAAACATGATTTCTTTTTTGAATCAATACAATAGTGTATGTTTCTATAATGAAATATCATCTAACTACTTGGTCATATAATCCCCTTTTAAACCCCACAAGAGTTAATAATGATAACAACAAAAGTGCAAGATTGATTCTAGCAATCACTTATTTTTGGTCATGTGATCCCCTTGTAAACCCCACAAGAGTTAATATATAAGTGATTGTTTATATTGCCTTTTTGGGGAATATGAGGTTCCTAACTTCATGACGAGTGTTGAGGGCATGGGGAAAGATGCAGGTCCAAATGAGGATGGGGAAAGGGAAAAAGGTGATTGTTCAACAGGGGATGGGTTCACAAGACTGGGAAGTAACTTGAGGTTGCTTTAATGAAGGGTTCGTGGTCTTAATGGGTAGGGGTATGGATGGGGCTTGAAGGGGTCTTGAAGGGGGCTTGGAGAGTTAATAATGATAACAACAAAAGTGCAAGATTGATTCTAACAATCACTTATTTTTTTTACAATGTTATGTATGCTTTGTATATTCTCAAATACATGATACTAGCACTTGAAAGATTTCAATCACAACTAAGGAAAACATAACAAGTAGAAAAGTTAGCTCAGTTACCAATTTATTCAAGGATCATCTTTAAACCACAATGATTAGTCCTCTACTAATTATTAAATTTTTATTACTTTCCCTCAACACCAATAATAAAAAACATCTACCCTTAAATGGCCATATACAATAAACCTCTAATCCCAATTAGTGGATCATTCAATCCATCATTTTCAATTACAAATTGCATATAAGTTTTGAAATACAAATCTCTATAAAATAGATGGTAATAGATTTCTTCTATCACTCTTTTTGTAAATATTCTTTTAACTAAATATCTCTCTTTGCAGAGTTAATTCATATGGACAATATTCAGTTATGACTAAATAAATAAGATTCCTTGTTCAAACCTAATTAGTGCTTATGTGATAGAAAAATGTTCTATATCATCATTGGCAATCGTTCAATTTGAAATAATGAGATAAGGTTATAAAGAGATTCAAAATTTTGTATCTACTCAATTACCTCTACTTTCAAAACATCATAAACATGGTAAGAGGTATTGTAACATCCCCAACATCCAACTGGTCTATGCCACGTAAACAATTTCGAACTGTATGCAAATTAAAAAATATACACATAGAAACTCTTGCAGAACTTTATATATAAAACTTAAAACAGAAAAATACATTATGTAAATGCATGGAGTCATACGGAAGTAACAGTAAACATAGACATGCAACATAGACATGGAATACCCATAAATATAAAGATAGGTATAAACCACACACAGGAAAAACCCATAAAAATAAACACATAAATGATAATGCAACATATAAATTAACTCACAATTGACACTTATCTTGGTAAGAATATCACCAACTGCGTGCATACCTTCCATGAACCTCCCAGCCTTAGACTGCACTGCTCATCACTCTCAACAGTGGTTCACCCCCGAAATGGGATTAAACTTCACCTGGGTAAAGGGATTCCTAACCAGGATGATGTATCTCAGAAAATAGGAAAGACTCTGTCACAGGTGCCAACTCAAACTGACAGCCTACAGTCCCTCATTCCCCACATGCATGTCTCACCCTAGGAAGTGTGCCCCTTCTCTGCTCAACAGTTCCTCAGCTGCCCCACTTCCCTTCCAGGGCTTCAACAACAGGCTGGACTGGAAGTCTCAGAGCCCTTTAGCTACAGTTTAGAACCTTTGGGAATCAATTCCCATCAATTCTCTCACCTAGAGAGAAATTTCTCACGGGCCTGACAACCCACTTCTTCAGTCTCCCACGGACTTGATAACCCGCTTCTTCAGCCCAACTCCCAAGCTAACTAGGTACAGGTACGGGTATTGGTCGTCCAGGTACAATGATGATAATAGAAAGGTATGAAGGGAAACTCAATGAATAAGTGAATGATGATGGAATCCCACAGAAAATAAACTAAGTCCAAGCTATATGTATGCATGTTCCCAACTTGACACTTGTCATGTTGGGAGCTACTTTGGCCCACTTGTCCCCATCCTTAGAACTTAGGATAAAATAATTATACATACTTATACTTTAAGGAATATTAATATAATATTCCTTTTTGGCTTAACCTCCCTATATTAGCCCTTTTCCCTAAATTTTATCCCCCCCTTTCCCTAACTAGTGGAGTTTAGTCCCCCATACTATTTTATCATGGTCGATCTACATGAAATGACACATTTTATATTAATTATAAAACATATACAAAAATAGGCTCACTAGCCTTTAGCATCTAGGCTCTCTAGCCTAATCATCACATAATCCTTCTGGCTAATAATAAACTGGCTCACCAACCTATAAAACATAACATATACACAAAGGCTCCTCGGCCTCAAAATCGCGCGCACTTAAGTTTGTTGCGCGTGGTATCCTGGAATGTGCACACTTCATCATTTTACTACGCAGTACATGTACACACTATACCATGGAAGGTCCATACAAAAATGATATCAAACAAATCCCCAGCTTAAGTACATTTGCATTTACATTTACAATTGGGTTCGAACTAGGGGTATTACAATCCCCTCCCTTATTTTATGCACTGTACTTAGTGCATTATGTACACATATACAACCAAAATTTCAAAAATCCTCAAAACTACGTGGTTATTATGCCCACATTGCATGCTCATGCTCCCAAGTAGCACCCTCAGGACCGTACCAAGTCCATTGGACCTTTACAAGCCCTATGGATCGATTTTGGAGTTGTTTTATTTTCCAGTCTAGAATGCGTACCAGATGTACATGGAAAGCACCTTCTTGCTCCACCTGAATCATATTCCAATCAATAACATCATTAGCATCAGGTATATATTTCTTGAGCAATGATACATGGAATACATTATGAACAAACATAGATGTAGGAAATGCAATCATATAAGCTATCGGACCAATCCTTTCTAGGATTTCAAATGGTCCACAATATCTAGCTGCCAACTTGGAACAATTTCCCAACTTCAATGAACTTTTGTTGGCCTTAACCTTCAAGAATACATGATCACCCACTTTAAATTCCCTATGAGTTCTTCCCTTATCAACATATATTTTCTTCTTGTCTTGGGCAGCCTTTAAATTTTGTTTTATTTTCAACATTTTCTCCTCCATTTCCTTGAGCAAATTTGGCCCAACCACTGCTCTATCTATTGGGTTATCCCAGCTTACCGGTGTGTTGCACTTTCTGCCATAAAGTGCCTCAAATGGGCTCATATTTAGAGATGTTTGGTACCCATTGTTATAAGAAAATTCTACTGAGTGTAGGTAGTCTTATCATCTTGATGGTTTATCCATCACATACATCCTCAACATATCCTTAATCACTTGATTCACCCTCCCTGTTTGTCCATCTAATTCTGGATGATAAGCTGTACTAAAATTCAAATTTGTTCCAAATCCATTAAATAATCCCTTCCAAAAATTTGAGGTAAATTTTGGATCTCTTTCAGACACAATTGTCTTGGGTATACCATGTAATCGAGAAATTTCTCTCATATACATGTCAACAATGTTGGTTTCCTTGTGAGTGAACTTTACTGGAATAAAATGGGCAACTTTAGTAATATTATCCACCACTACCATGTTAGAATCATGTTTCTTGTTTGTTCTAGGTAGTTTGGTGGTGAAATACATTGTTACAACCTCCCATTTCCACTAAGGAATGGGTAATGGATGTAGCAAACTAGCTGGGTGTCTATGCTCAGCCTTTACCTTTTGACATTCCAAACATTTGGCAATAAAATCAACAACTTCTTTCTTCATGCCTAGCCAATAATATTGGATCTTGACAGCTGCAACAATTTTTTGATAACTTGGATGCCCAACATAAGGTACGTTATGCATTTCTCTCAATATTATTGTTACAAGGAAAATCTCTCTATGGCTAGGGTAAACCGCAACAGACGGAAATGAATGCAAAAATCAACTCTCTTATCAAGTATGCTATGAAAACAAATATGCTAGCAAGACAAGATAAAGGCCTGCCTTGTCCAGACGCTCGATGAAGTCTACCGTTGAGCAATTGACCCAAATAAATATAACTGCAACTAGTCCTCAACAAGAAAGAAAATAAATCATATGGTGATATTATATATTGTTAGCACATTCAATAGCATAATCCATTAATAAACATGACAAATACACCCATGGATTAATAATTGAAATATTTGCAAGATATCAATTGGCAGAGAAAATAGTATTTCTATTCATAAATGATCAGCAGAAGTGAAAATGTTACAGACTTCCGTGTCGACACGGTTCAGAATTGAGAAACTAAATTCCTTCCATCTCGGCCTCCACCACTTCAATCCTCCACCAAAGGAAATCTCATAAGAGAGAAACAATGAGGTTCTCAATCAATAAGGGAAGAGCCTAGGGGATGAACATTATGTTCAGACTTAAAGGACAAAGGGATGCAGACTCAATATGAAGTAAATAATTTCTCCAGAGTAACTTTTATCTCAAAGTTGAATTCTTTCTACTCTTTCCATAGCTCAGAATTGGCCCATTTATAGCCTTCAAAATGGAACTGAAGGGATGATTCAGAACGTTTCCAGTATATGGAATGCCAAGGATCATAGATTTCCTGTCGTGACATGGAAAACCAACATTAATTTTCATTTTCTGGAACAAATCCTGATGTACGGGGGATGTTTTGGAGCAACCTGTGTATACACATGTTGTATAGTAGGCAAGATGTGTACATGTGGAAAAATATGTACATTTGGCTCTGGATTTTACAAACATGGATGATAAGTCTGCATGGGGAAATGGAAAAAGGCCTTCTGTGCAAGATTGCATAGGGTGAGGCAAATCTTGCTATAACATATGCCCCCTAATGTGTGAGGTCGGAGGAGTATCTGCGATGGCCAAAATATATTATAAACAACCCATAAGTGGAGTGATGGGGAACCAACTGGAAGAACTAGTTGCTCATTATATTCTTCACTGAATTTCCATACATGGATGCTAATAAAATTACACTCCAGATCCATGTGAAAATATACCAAACAAGTGTCTGTGTCCATGAATAGGAAAATACAAATGTGTTTATATGACAAACAATTTTCCTAGTCACAAACAAGGCCCAGTAGAACCAGTCTCAAAACCAACCTGAAGATATTTGTATACGATGGAGTATAATCTAATCTCCCATTATCACTGAAGTCATCTAGGTATTGTCCCAATGAAAAGGAAGCAATAACTTAGGAAATTTGCGTCCACATAGTGATGTCTTCAAGTATTCTACACAACCCTCCAAGGGTGCAAGTCTACATCATGTGAATAAAGGAGTTGAGGTCGAACACAATGAGACATCATTTGATTATCAGTCATTGAGGTATACCGTTAACAAATGAGAGACAACCTACCGATAATGAAAGTAGGTATCAAGGAACTGAGCACATTCTTACAAGTGTGAATAAAGGAGCCGATGTCGAACACCTAAATAATCCATCGATCAGGAGACATTGATGTATTCCCAACTATCGATGGTGAGAGAGCTTGCCACTAATGACTACAAGCCTCAAGGTACTCATAAGACTTTAGGTCCCATTTCCAGAATAAATGGGCTGAATTCGATGGAAGGAGACCTGCTTAAAGGAGAGCTTTAAGGCATCTCTCATCAGCCCACACGAGGTACAAAGAAGGAGCTTCATGATTTGGTGGAAATCAGACGGAGAACATGTTCACGAACCAACGACCCTGTGCGTCTTTCGTGTGTGTCAAGTGCAAGTGGTACAGGAAAAAGACCCTCTGAATAACATCCAATGATGAAAACTACTAATTAAGGAGAGGAAACCACCAATAAGTCTAATGTCATCCAATACACTACACGAATCCCAATGTGTGAATAGATGTCTTGTCGTCGAACACAAGGGAAACCACCTAGTCAATGACCAATGCTGAAATGTCGATTGTTGGGTTCAAGGTTACCTACCAATGATGAAAGTAGGACCAAGGTGCATGATAAGACTAAAGTATCATGTGATTCTGAGACAAACTGAGGGTATGGCCGACATACAAAGTCAAGAGTTCTAAGAAGTGGGTGGCATAGGTTGATAAACTTCCTTTGAACAAGAGCATGGGACATATGGAGAACTTTGGCGACATAGACTTAATGATGAAACCATGAGATGCAGGAGGCATCAATGAAACTCTCTATAGGGACTGGAAGAGTAACCATTTGGTAGAGAAGACTCTGTAACAAGATCAACTTCCTAAGGCCATGCTAATCCCAAAATTATGATGACAAATGGACTCAATAACTTTGTGCTCTATTCAAAGGTGACACGACTACTGCCAATACAAGATAATACTCCCTTCTCGCCCGTATTTTTTTGTTTTTTCATAGACAAATGAATGTTATGATACAGAGGAGGAAACACATGTCACAAGTAAGCAACTAGTTCCAGCAGTGCAATGTACCTATGCTCAATGAAAGGAAATGCATGAGGGAGATTGACACTTGGGGGAATGCTCCCTCCTAGGTATATGGTGTCAAATTGTGAAGCATATAAGCAAGGCTCTGCTTGGTTGAGGATTCAAAAACTACTGAGGCAAATGGTTTATAACGCAAAGCGAGAACCGATTATAGGCTCAATACTGCAAGCGAGGGCATGAGATGAAATCACAACTTAACGCCAAAAAATGTCCTTTTTATGTCTTTTAGTCTACTTGGTGTGAAAAAGGGATAAACTTGTGCCAAATAGATGTCCTTTCAAATCCAATTTACGAGTGTGAAAGAGACAATTTCACTCGACAATATTTTCGCTTTTTTAGGATGAGTTGGAAAAAATATTAAATTAAACTCGTTTGGGAGTCCTCCGGGTATAAGTCAGCATGTTTTTGAGTGAAAAATGTGGCTCAACATAAATTCATGTACTGTCTATGAGGGACTCCCAGTCCTATGGAAAAAATCTATGCATGGGCACCAAGTGAAAAAGGGGATCTAGCTAGGGAATCCATGTTTGGTAAGTCTCTACCACTTGATAAAAACATGACTTATAGCAGATGGAAGGTTCTATGTCACAACAAATGGGTTCATACTTAAGGCATAAAAAGTGACAGTTATCGGATAATGAAAAAATGCATGATGGAATGGATACATATCCTATATGTTGGGTATTGAAAATACCTTCCTGCAGTGATGAACGACCAAGATAACATTGAAATTCGCAAGAATACCTGGTGAAAACTACAAAAAACAACTCAATACACCTTTGCATTAGTCCATTAGGAGAAAAAATGGCTCAAAACTATAGGTTTGCCTCTATCCTATGCAGTTTCTTCTTCGAGCAAGTTCCAGGTTTAGGACCTAGAGTCGAGATTCTTCTGAGAGGACCTTGCGATCTAGCCATGGCATGGTGGACTGAGGTAATGAGGTAGCAGGGGGGAGGTAGGGTGCCCACACCCTATAACTAGGATTTCTTCTATTGATGGCATCGACAATTCATTTCCCTAGATGACTATCCCTTTGCAGGGATAGACTTTCGAGCAGATCTGGACATGCCACTCCCATCAGGGGGGCGCCTATGGTGACATAGGTATGTCGAATGTTTTTAAATATTTCATTTTTTTTTGTATTTGTGTATAATAGAACAAAAATATTTTTGGATAGTGCTTAAGTACTAACTAGACACTTGTGTAATGCAGACATGGGTCCACAATGACCAGAAGGGTTTCCTCGACATCGACAGAGGAACCGAGGAGACGAGGCAAAGGGGGGATAATCTGAGAGATTCCTACAAAGTGTGCAAGAGAACCTGTCTCCTTTGACTCATAAGATTCCCATGGTTCAGGTAGAGGATCTGCCTAAAGCCTTGCAACAATAGGTGGTTGGTGTGCCCAGTGCTTGGGTGTGACTCTTTCAGCATCTCACAAACATCGTAGTTTGTTACCATGACACACATCTAGTTCCACAAGCATATATGTCATGGATATTGTAGTACCGACTGTATGTGTGTATTGAGGGTATTAGCCCCAATTTTGTACTATAAACACCACATTTTTTGAAATATATATAAAAAGGGATCTTCAACTTTACTTGTATTTTACAATGTGTACACTGATTAGATGGTTTTTTTTGCTTTAGTTATGTGACAAATTCCAATCTAAAACAAAATTAGCATAAGCATCAGATACATGATTAGAACTCCTCGGAATGTGATAATAAGTAATAAAATCAAACTGTTGTTATAAAAGATGTACCTGTAGGAATCGACGAAGTAAAGTAGGATCACGCACGTGGTAACTACCATTCAATTGAAATACTACTAACTGGGAATCTAGGCGAACCTCTAAAGAGTGAATACTATGTTAGATAGCATCGCACAAAAGTTATATAACGATGCTATATTTGGCCACATTATTCATGGATGGCCCTAGGAATACACCACCTGAAGACACCAATATACCCTCGAGTGAGTAAACCACCCAAGCGATAGAATCCAAGTTCTGTGTATGACGATTGGCCCCATTTGTGAATCCTAGATAGACCGAAGACTTTGTTGACATTTTCCAACCAAGGGAAAACTCGATAAGCAAGTTGAAGATGAAAAGAAATGGAAAAGATATATACACTAAAATACATTAGTATACAAAGCATTTCTCCCAATATTGGGGCTCAAGCATAATATATTTTCAAGTAAATCCCATTCCTGGGCTTGACCAACATATTCCCTTCATAATCTTCTAACTCATAGGATCCTTTTTCTAGAACATGTCGCACGATATAAGGGTTGTTCCACATGGGTTTAAACTTGCCTGCTCCCAGTGGTTCTTTGGCTTGATCATACAAGAGGACCAAGTCACCCTTACCATACAACTGAGGACAAATAGACTTATCATACTAGACCTTGAAATGCCTTTTGTTCACCTCGATAGACGTAGAGGCATCTCGACACTACTCGTCAAGACTCTCTAAGTGTACAAAGTGTCACTCGATATAGGAAGTGTCAGGTAGGAGTGTGACTGCCAACTTAAGAGAAGAGATTTCACATTCAATAGGTAATATCGACTCCACACTGTTTACAAACTGGAAAGGGGAACATCTAGTGGCAGTATTGACCGAGGTTCGGTATGCCCAGAGTGTGGGATATAGCATAATGTGCCAGTCAGACTTACTTTGGCTGATAGTTTTTTGCAAAATGGTCTTGAGATACTTGTTGACGGCCTCTACTTTTCCATTTTTCTGGGGGTAATAAGGAGAATAATGACTGTGTATAAACCCGAGCTTAGATGATAGCTCTTCCATCATTTTGTTCTAAAAGTGACTTCCATGATCAGTGACAATCTCACTCGAGATACCGAATGAGGCGATGATTTGATTGAATACAAAGAAGGAGGCAGTATTCCCATCTGATTTAAATGTATGGATGGCCTCGACCCACTTAGTAAAGTAGTCGATGACCACGATAATGTGTTGATGCCCCCCAGCCAAAGTTGGGTTGCAATCCATGAATTCCACCCCCCACTTGGTGAAGGGACTGATGGTAATGACTGGATGAAGAGGGGTTGGATGCAAGCACATTTTTTGAGTGAACACTTGGCAGGGGTGACACTTCTTAACTGCTTCAATACAATCTTTACATATAGTAAGCCAGAAATAACCGGCTCACAAAATGTTTTGGGTTGTTGCAAGCCCGGATAGATGACCACCACAAGCCCCACTATGGAAATCGTTCAGGACTGACTCGTCCTCTTTGTGAATTAAACAATGACACAAAATATTATCTATTCCTTGAAGATACAAAGTGTCACCAATGATAGTATAATTATTAGTTTGGTACCTTACATGCCGCCGGTCATCTCGTGAGAGATGTTGAGGGAACTTCAAAGTTTGAATATAGAGAACAATGTCTCCATACCAACGATCAGATGATGAGACAAGAAAAAATTGTTCATCCGCAAATGAATCAACATGGATAACATCCTCATCTAATCGTGGAAAATCGGATATTAACTCTGCGAAGCTAGTGATTTCTTGGATTTCGCAGAAGAAAAATCGAGATCAAAATCTTGTAAAATGACAATCGCTTTATTATGTTTTCCCCCTATGATACGCCTGGTAAGTACATATTGAAATGGATTGACATCGACAACCACATTAATATTCCAAAGTAATATATAATGATGCAAACACTAGACTGCGGGGACGACAACCAAAGATAGATTTTCAACGTGGGAATAATTAAGTTCAGGATCAACTAAGTTGTGACTAAGATAGTAGATGACGTGGTCACAGAGCTCATCATCCTCCTGAACCAAAACCACACCAATCGTCTCCTCAAACACAGCGATATAAAGCAAGTAATCCCTACTATAGTCAAGATACTTCGGCAGAGACGTCGATACCAAGGCTTTCTTCAAAGCATTGAAGGAATCATGGGCTTACTCATCCCAGATAAAATGGGTGTCCTTCTTCAAAAGATGCATGAAACACTTAGTTATATTGGCATAGTTTACTATAAACCGACAAAGAAAGTTATCTTTCCCCTGTAAACCTTGAAGTTTTCTAATTGTGTGCGAGGGAGGAAATCGAAGTATTGCCTCAACCTTTAGTGGATCTACCATGATCCCAGTCTCAGAAACTAGAAATACCAAAAGACGGCCATACCTAATGCAAAAGATGCACTTGTGAGGGTTCAACCGGATTCTATAGTAACAACATCTTTAAAAAACAAGTCGAAGGTGCATAGCATGATTCACTCTCTTGCGAGAGTGAGCAACAATATCATCAAGGTAAGACTTGACTATGTGCTTAAGATCATGAAAAGCGAAGGTCATGACACGCTGAAAGGTTGCTCCGACATTTTTAAGGCTGAAAGGCATTTTATGGTATGCGAAAGTACCCCAAGGACAAATAAATGTTGTCTTTTGTTGATCCTTAGGTTTGATTTGAATTTGGTTATACCCTGAAAATCCGTCCATAAAAGAAAATACTTCGCTTCCTGCACACTCGTCGAGAATCTGATCGATGAAAGGTGTCGGGAAGTTGTCTTTAGGACAGGCATTGTTCAGGTCACGAAAGTCCATACATACATGGATATTTCCTTGATTCTTATTTACAAGAATGGGGTTGGATAACCATTCATTCAAGGGAACTGGGTAGATGAAGCCAACATTAAGTAGATTCTCCACCTCTGCCTTAATAGCAGGGGCCTTCCGGGGATTGATATCTCTAAGATGTTTTCGAATAGGTTTAGCATCCGGATAAGTTCTAATCTCATGTTTGAAAATACGAGGGTTGATTCCTGGCATCTCTTCATATGACTAAGCAAATACATCTTGGAATTCCTTTAAGACTTTGGTGTAGATCATGATTTCTTCTAGAGAACAATCCGCATCGATATTTACATTTTCAAACTTGCCAGGGGTACAAGAGATCTCAATCGTGACGGTAGGATAAATACTCGCCACATTTCCTTCAACATAAATGTTGTGCATATCAAGTGGAACTACGACGTGATTGACTATCTCACTCAAATTAGATCGAAAGTCATCATGTTCGATTCTTCCAAGATCTGGGAGAAAATAAGAGCGATGGTGCATATCGTCCCAAGGTTTTTCGGAACCATTCATGGCTTCGATGATAGCTTCGTCCGAAGGCAAAGTCTCATCGAGGTAGTCACATGAACAAGACAACGAAGTGGCCCACATGGGCCTAAGAATGGGATCCTCCTCGTCCTTCGGCAAGGTAACAGGATCAGGATCGGTGGAAGAGTCAAGAACAACTTAATACGCAATCTCCGCTCTCAATAGTGACATGGCCATTCCAGCATGCAACTGACCTTCACAATACAAACTCTAGTAAGGTATGGTTCACGGATTACTAAAATAGGAAATGCAGAAAGGAATGGACCTCCCTATCGAAACAGGCCTAGTGGACACGATGTAAACGTGATGACTCGGTGTTGTGAAGTCGAAATTACCCATAAGGGAAGAAAACATTCTGACACCGATATTCTCAGTTTTCGACTGAGAATTGTCGATCACAGGGATCGACGGTCCAATAGATGCATTAGGACTAGAGTATGCAAAGGATAACTGGTCGATCATCACGATCTTTCCTTCATGAGGAAAACAAAGAGTATGGAAGACGAACGATACGACAATGACCGTATAATAGGTCCAATTGCGCATCAACTACCTCTACCTCCACCTCTACCATCTTCCCACCTAACTGGATCGAAAAGGTGGGAAGAATACCATGAGGGCGGAAGGAATGACCATCAAAATCAGTCAACATGTTTGATGAATTGGAAAGAGTCGAAGAACCAAGATCTTTCCAACAGATCAGGGACATCACACAAGTAGAAACACCTTTATCAATAACCACACGCTTGATCGTATACTTTGAGTACTTGATCTGGAAAGATCTTTCAATGACTGTGGTTGAGTTTTTAATTGCATGCGTTAATTAACCATTTAAGAAGATGAATGAAAGAGGATGAATTTAATGAAGGAACATAGCAACCATAAAATAGTATACAGATCTGAACTGAAGAAATAAGAACAACAAACCATAATAAGAGAAGTGATAACAGAGTTCGGCACAAAATTGCCTATGTCTCCGGGCCTTTGTCTCAGTGGGGGAGGCTTCTTTATTTCTGTTCAAAAGATCATAAAGTACATCGCAACAGTGCCATTAGGCTATAAGATTGATCTGGTCATGTTCTTCCAGATCTCTAGAACCCCACAGAAGAAAGGGCACGCAAAACAAATGATCAGAGCTCCCAGAAATGGCCCACAAGCATTTGCTCCTCAACAGCTTCCCTGCATAAAAATGGCTTTGTCTTGGCTTCCCTTCAGCATAAATCTGCTCTGAATGTCCTTCATGGCCTCAAACAGGCCTGGTTTTTATAGATCTGAAGTTGGTTATCATTCCCCAACTTCCTCCCAAAATCTGGCCTCCAAAAATGCCCAATATCTCCCAAAAATGGCCCAAATCCACTATTACAGGCATAAAAATCAAATTAAAATCCATAATAATATGGTAAAAACCCACTATATGTTTAACAATAGGGCCTAGCCCCCTCTCCCTAGGCATGCACCCCCCTTTTATGGTCACATGTAAGCACATATGTCCAAGCGCCTACCCTTTTGGCTGTGCGCTGGCCTGAAATAGGCTCCAGCTCCTGGTCTTTGGGCGCTTTCCATGGGACCTATGGGCTATGGATAGAGCCTTGTGCATCAAAAGTGGATAATCCCCTAGATTTTGGGTGGATACCATGTAACCGAAGGCTCCATAGTGAACGGGTGTTTATTCCATGTGTCGCGCTTCACCCCAGTCATATGTTACAACGATAAACCACGGGCTGGGGCTTAGCCCTAGCCCCCTCCTTCCGTGCCATATTACAACATAATCACTTTATATAGTTTATGTTTGGCTTATATAAACAAGATTCACACATGGCGCGTTGGTGGTTGGGACTTTCCCAAAGACTTTTCCCCTACAATCAGGTCACGGGGTCGAACCCCATGAGCTCCATAACATTTTTTAAACATAGTAACCAATGACGGGGTTCCATGTGGAAGCCCATGCCTGGGCCACATGGCACCACCCCATTTGGGGCACACATGGGTAAGGTGATCATCTGTAAAAAGATTACAGGGAAATTTCACCTTACGTCTTTCTCGTTTTCCCTCTCCAACATTATTATTCATCTTCTCTTTATTACCATTTTCCTTGGGTTTATTATTATTTTTCCCACCCTTGCGATTATTATGTCCTTTCTTCTTATTCTCGCCTGGTTGTTGGTTACCATTTGGGTTTTTCGACGATTGCATAGAGTGTACATCTATTGACTGAGTGGGGTTAGAAGACACAAACGAAGCTAGCCATCCTGCAAACTGGTTTAGAGAAAACTCTTTCAAATGTCTTGTCATTGAGTCTATGAATTTTACATTGGTGGTACCTACAATTCCATCGGCATGAGGTACGATATTTTTTTTAGGGTTGTAGGTTGACTATAGTGCATCCGAAAGAATGTGGTATAACATCCCATACTAAGTGTATATCATATCTAACTGTTGGGCTTTAAAAAACGCTTCTTCCTCAGTGGCAACCCTAGTAGTAGAAACATCCTTTGAGATAGGAGGGTGCAAATACTTAAGGAACCATTCTAAAAGAAATTCTAGGGGTATGGGGTTCTTAATCAACCTCTTCCATATACACCACTCCTAGATATGATCTGAGATATGAGTGTTTGTGTCCTAGCATAAAGGTGACAAAAGTTCTAGGCCAACATCGTAACGAATCGGCAATTGGAAGTGGTTAAGGAAGACTAACACAACCTGACTAAAGGTACCATATACCCCCCTAGGTATCTCGATATACCATTTCACAGAAACCCCAATAAGGGTGCATTGAAACAATCTTAACCAATTAGAATCGACATTAAGGGCATTCGAGGAGCACCATAGGTGAAAGGTAGTAACGTGATCACCTGGATTCTCTCCATTATTACCTTCAAAATTCGGAATGTCCAAAGGATGCTTGGTGGGGACGGGGGGCCATGTAGGATCATGATTCATAGGTTTTCTCATCAACTTAGACAAGTCTGGTAGATTAAGTGTGGCCAGAAAAGGGAGGCGAGGTTGCAGTATATGGCCCCAAGCTCTCGAGAAAGATTGTGCTTGAGGAAATGCAGCCCATCCAAGGTTTTGGTAAGCACTATGGCCCTATTTGAGATTGTAAGACCCTCCTTTGGGATGATTCATAAAAGGTTGGTTGGGAATAATTCCAGTGGGAATGTTCTATTAGAGGCTATAAAAATTTCCCCTAGCCGGAGTGGATCCGAGTTGGGGGTTTCCCAAATATTCAAACTGACCTCCTCCGGGTGAGAATCCGAAGGATAGAGGTGGATTCGTCATGCCAAATGTATTGGTCGGAATTGGCACCGAGGAGGTAGGGGTATAGGACAGAACTTGAGCAGAAGCTTGTCTTCTAGGTTTGTTTCTCCACCTAGAAGCAGGAGGATTAGAACCGGGGTTAAAAGCAGGAATGCCTCCCATATTAGGATTCGTTTGAGGGATTTGAGACCCACCAAAAGAAAATGGAGTATAATGAGGTGTATTTCCCCCAATCCCAATGCTAGCATTAGTGCCGGTAGCTGGGATGGAACTAGAAATATGTGAAGTAAAGTTCGACATACCATAGGAAAAAGGACTAGAGGCCATAGGGATGGATTGAACATTACAGACCGGTGAGTGACCAAGAGACCCAAAAGGGTTCAAGGTAAGATATTGAGAATTCACTATAGGCCGAGCCATAGTAATGATAGGTGCCTCTGGCACTACAACCATTGTGGTTACAGGATTCGAAGGGGTGGAATTAACTATAGTGAGAGTGGGAGTCGAAGGGCTCCCAGTTTTATGAAGACTAGGTTCAGTACTCATCCTTGTAGAATCACAAGTCTGAAAAGTGGATGTGTGTGTACCATGCCTAACAATTCTATGCCTTTTAGAAGGAAAAGAATCAAAATCTGGTGGTAACTGTAACAAGCGACAAGACCAGAGGAAATGCTGGTCCGACTCCACGATGACTTAAGACTCTAAAGACAAAATAAATCCTAAGGCCAACTAGTAATCAAATATCTCACCAAAATTCAAACGGACAATATGCACACAAACGGGGTAAAGTGGCCTCCCTCCCTAAGGAAGGTATGTCTCTCCAAAGAGGGGTCTGAGACTCCCTGCTAAAGATCAGAGATAACAAAATTAGTTATAAGGGCCCTCATGGGATTAACAACCAGTCGATCAGATCCCCCCAGAGAGGTAATCCTCCATAAAGGTTGTGTGTTGTCCGACCGTTATCTGACCCAAGGTACCTGTAGAATAAAACCTGAAAGTAACCTATGTGGCACCTAATTCAAGCAACTAATAAACCATTGTATAACTGATGCACAGGTGAGTTGTTGTAAGTCAATTCCATCGTATGGACAGGGTAGCTGTTACACATTATTTTGGTCACCCTGGTGATGTTTCTACCAGCATGTGTTCAGGCTCCCAAAAGGTTCTTTCTCATGAGAAAAGTGATTGGTTTCTCCCTCTACAAAACTTGTTTTTAGAACAACGTCGCAGGCTAGACATAAGACACAGTGTGGAAATTCTTGATTTCCGCAGGTTATCCTAAACCTGGCTTGCAGAGTTTCTGCAGGCTGCTGTATAGACAGGGTGCGATGGCGTTTGAAGACTAAGGAAAGAACGAAGTTCATGAAGGTTCTAAAAGGGAATCTTATAGAATATGAGGTGTCATCTGTATGGATGGGATCCTACTGGATCCTCTGATTTGGTGGGATCATCCTAATCTCTTTAACCATCTCTCTTTCTCCTATATAATGATGGATTTCTCATGGAAAAGGTTATCAAAAAAGAAAGCAAGATCAAGTAAGGAATTTATGAAGGAATAGGTTGAAGATTGTAGGAACTCTATTTCAATTGATGCTTGAGGTCTCCATTTGTCCATCAAACTATTATGGGTCATGTTCATGCAAGTTTGAAGCAAGTGTGTGTGTTGGAGCAAAGGGCCACTAAAAGGGAACCTTGCAACATCAAGGCAGTTTGGTTGTATCTTCCACTTTTACTTAATATAATACGCTAGCATGTTTCTTTCCCATAAAATAATTCTCATTTTATTACATGACTCCTTGATCACATGTTTAAGTTTTCATTGAATATACTATCATTGCTTTCACTTTGGTTGGTTTGTGTCATTGCAAATCTAATTGCGCAAGAGCATTGGAGAGAAGTAGGGACAACAAATATATAAGGAAGCAATATTCAAAAGTATGTCATCCATTTCTTCTTTGATAGTAAATTCGATGATTAAGCTTAGGGAAAGTGCCATGTCCTGTCTCGTTTTGTTCTAGATCTAGGTGGATCTAGGGAGATCAGTTTATGTCTGCATTCACTGATTTATTCGATAACAGTAGCAATATCCCTAAATATCTGTATTCACTGATTTAGGGAGATCAGTTTATGTCTGCATTCACAGAGGTAAAGGCACTAGCAATATCCCTAGATATGAATAGATCCCCATAAATATCTCTGACGCTAAGAAAGTATCGAGGGGATATCTCTTCAACCAACCTCGCACGACCTCATGATTAACTCCGGTGTGAGCGGAGCCTCCTGATATTACCAATTATATAATGGATTTCTCCACTCCCTTTCTCAGACACATATGTTGATTTAATTTCCTTGGAGAAGTTTACTCACAAAATCCTATTCCAAGGCACTAATTCCTAAGCTAGTTTGTGTACCCTAGAAAATAAAATCGTGACTAATCAGTTTTAAATTATAGCGTTAATTTTAGTGGTTGTGATTACTCAAAAAGGTATGATTGTGAAAGTCATGGTGTTATGACTCTACAAGAAAGTAAATATGAAAGTAGTGCAAAGTCCTAACTTCAACTTTTAATGAGTGATGTGCTTTTAAAAACCAATGCAATCTTCAATTTCAACTCTACAATTCTGAAGTAAAAATGCAATCTTTCATTACATTCACTAAGCTAATGGCAAAGACTCAAAAGACCAAAATGCTGAGAAATGCAAAATGCCTATTTTTTTTTGTATTTTCAATATAATAAAAATGAAAATGCATGGACTAAAAGAAAATTGATATATAAACACTACTGTGTATAGAAAGAAATAACTCAAGAAGGATACCAAATAGCAAAGAACCCAACCCAATGTACAAGGACAATCAAAATGAAAAGATGATGAGAAAGACTCTGCCCAGAAATTCAACCAAAGATAGGTTTCATGTCATCCCACAAGCACTTAACAGGCACTATAGAGACCCAAGAAGGCTCAACAAACATCAAATCCCACCCAACAACCAGCTGACCAAGCAAACAGGCAAGAAAAATTGATGTACGCTACTGCTTAGGAAAACAGAGTGTATGTACGCATCTTGGAGAGGGACAACCTGCGTATATACGTGACTGTGAAGGAAAAAAACGCATATATGTTTCAAAAACAAGGCCAGGCAAGGGAGAAGGCTGAAAACTCATATCCAGAGTGAACATAGGTTGTCAAGCAATGATATGACAAGAAACGCAATATAAAAAAGAGAAATCTAAGGAGAAAAGTACTCCAAACCCTAAGAAAGAAGATTCAATCCCCAGTATGGTCGCCAATTCTATTACGATGAAAATATCTCTATGGCTAGGGTAAACCACAAAAGATGCAAATGATTACAAAAATCAACTCTCTTCTCAATTATGCTATGAAAACAAATATGCTAGCAAGACAAAATAAAATCCTACCTCGTCCAGACGTTCGATGAAGTCCACCGTTGAGCACTTGACCTAAAGAAATATACTTGCAACTAGTCTTCAATAACCAATAAAAGCAAGCATATGGTGATATTATATAATGGTAGCACATTCAATAGCATAATCCATTAATAAACATGAAAAATACACCCATGGAATAATAATTCAAATATTTGCAAGATATCAATTGGACAGGAAAAGAGTATTTCTATTAATAAATGATCAACAGACGTGAAAATGTTACAAACTTTTGTTTCTTCACGGTTCAGAACCGAGAAACTAAGTTCCTTCCAGTTGGGCCTCCACCACTTCAATCCTCCACCAAAGGAAAGCTCATAAGAGAGAAATAATGAGGTTCTCAATCAATAAGGGAAGAGCTTGGGGGTTGAACACTGTGTTCAGACTCAAAGGACAAAGGGATGCAGACTCAATATGAATTAAATAATTTCTCCAGAGTAACTTTTCTCTCAATGTTGAATTCTTTCTCCTCTTTCCATAGCTCGAAATTGGCCCATTTATAGCCTTCAAAATGGAACTAAAGGGATGAGTCAGAACGTTTCCAGTATATGGAAGGCCAAGGAGCATAGATCTCCTATCGTGACATGGAAATCTGACATTAATTTTCATTTTTTGGCACAAATCCCAATGTACGCGGGATGTAGTGGAGCAGCCTGCGTATATGCATGTTGTATAGTAGGCAAGATGCATACATGTGGGAAAATATATATTTTTGGCTCTGGATTTTACAAATAGGGATGATAAGTCTGCATGGGGAAATGGAGAAAGGCCTTATGTGCAAGATTTCATAGGGTGAGGAAAATATTGCTATAACAATTATATTTTTCAATTCCTGGGAATTTGGTACATAAATTCTTCCCCTGTACATGAGAATTTCATCATTATCTAGCTTATATTCTTCAATTTCCTGCTACAAAATTCCTTGCTGTAATTTTGCCACTAATTCCTTGTATTGCAAATATGATTTTGCAGCCTCCAAAATTATTTCTTTAAAATATGATTGGTACATGCTAATGTCAGTAGCATGAAACTCATGCACTCTTCTGTTGAGTGCATCATCCACTTTGTTCTCTTTCCCCTTGATATGCTTTATATTAAATTCATATTCACTGAGAAATTCTAACCATCTGCTTTGCCTAACATTTAGATTTGGTTGATCAAATAAATATTTCAGACCATTATGGTTTGTCCTTAGCTCAAACATTTTCCCCATGAGGTAGTGTCTCCATTTCCTCAAGGCATGCACTATGGCTGTCAACTCCAAATCATGAGTGGCATAGTGTCTTTCATGCTCCTTCAACTTCCTTGATTCATAACATACAACAAACCCATTTGACTAAGGACTCCACCAAGTCCTTCTTTACATGCATTGGTGCATACAATGAAGTCTTCATTTGGATTTGCAATACTTAGTATTGGAGCACTTGTTAATAATTGCTTCAAGTTTTGGAAACTCTTTTCACAATGAAATGTCCAGTGAAAATTCACACCCTTATTTTGCAAGGAATTGATTGGGTGTGCAATCTTTGAGAATCCTTCAAAAAATCTCCTATAGTAGCTTGCAAGGCCCATGAATGATCTAACCTTTGTCACATTATTTGGCACTGACGATCCTCTAATGGCTTCTATATTCTCAGGATCCACTGCTATCCCATCCTATGAAATGATGTGTCCCAAATACTGAATTTGCTTCTGATAAAATGAGCACTTGTTCAATTTGGCATACAAGTGATGCTCCCTTAATACTTGTAATACCATCCTCAAGTGTTTTGCATTCTCTTCCTTTGACTTAGAATATATAAGAATGTCATCTAAAAATACAATGACAAACTTATCTAAGTATTCTCTGAAAATACCATTCATTAAACACATGAAGAAAGTTGGGGAATTTGATAATCCAAAGGGCACCACTATGAACTCATAATGACCATACCTTGTTCTGAAACAAGTCTTGCTGATGTCTTCTTTTTTAATTCTTACTTAATGATAATAGGACCTAAGATCAATCTTGGAGAATATTTTTTCATCTTTCAGCTGATCAAAGAGGTCATCAATCCTTGGCAAGGGATACTTATTCTTCACAATTACCTTGTTCAAGTGCCTAAATTCAATGCAATGTCTCAATGTTCCATCCTTTTTATTCACAAATAAAACTAGGGCACCCCAAGGTGACACACTTGGGCGTATATACCCCTCTTCAGAAGCTCTTCAAGTTTCATTTTCAATCGTTCAATTCTGGTGTACTCATCCTGTATGGAGTCTTGGATACTGGACTTTTTCCAGGCATCAAATCTATGGAGAAATCAATGTCACTTTTAGGGGGTAATCTTGGTATTTCCTTAAACACATCTTCAAACTCATTTAGGACTGCATAATCTTCAATATTTGACACCTTATGTTTAGGTGTCTCTTCCATATGTGCTGCAAATATTTGACACCCTTTTTTATAACATTTCTTCAGCTGCAATGCTGAAATTTCTCTGATGGTTACTGCACTGGGAATTCCCTGCACAGTCCTTAGGTTACTTCCTCATCCAAGCAAGTAAATGCCTTTTTATGATAGTCTAGGATAACATGATGTTGTTCCAACCAATCCATCCCAATTAGACAGTCATAGGAACCTAAAGGAAAGATATTTAAATAAGACCTGGTGTTCAGTCCATTCATATCCATAAGACATGACTTAACCATCTCATTAACTTTTCTTTTGGCTTCGGTAGCCAGCTTCACCAACCAAGAATTTCCATGCTTGCTTCTTGGAAAATGCAAACTTTCCAGCATCTTAGGATCTATATAACTATGACTAGATCCTGAATCAATTAAAATAGCAATGGTTTGGTTGTTGATCATACCTTACACTTCAATCATATGTGGATGATACTCTTCTTGTTTCTTATCTAGGGATTCATATATCCTTGGTACATTTATTCCCATGTCCTGCATTGTTTCATCATGTTGTAAATTGTGAACAATCCTCACTTTTTCACTTTTGTGAGGACAATCTCTGAACATATGATCTCCTTTACAACCCCAACATTGAATATGTGGTTTCCTTGGCCTTTGACCCCCTTTCTCAATCGTTCTGGGTTCTCTAGAAGTTGGTTTTCCCTAAGGATTATTTCTGAAGAATGGTGGCTTAGTCCTCTTCTTCCTTTGATCCATCTTGAATTTATTTTTTTCTTCCCAATATTTTTGGAAAGTTGTCCTTTCTTTTTGTTGATCATATAGGCATTTATCTCACCTTATGGTCTCCTCCAATGTATTCGGATCATCATACTATATTTTATCACTGATGAATGATGAAAATCCACTCAAATACTTTTGAATCTTAATTGTCTCATCCTTGATTAAACAAACATACTTCAACAGTTCTAAAAACCTTCTTTCATATTCATCTATGGTCATACTCCCAAGATTGAGTTCAAAGAACTCTTTCATTTCCTTTTCATAGTATCTCTTAGTCAA
>SNQJ01S0021704.1:16004-38935 GCA_010110895.2 Picea sitchensis | reverse complement strand
CTTGGTCATATAATCCCCTTTTAAACCCCACAAGAGTTAATAATGATAACAACAAAAGTGCAAGATTGATTCTAGCAATCACTTATTTTTGGTCATGTGATCCCCTTGTAAACCCCACAAGAGTTAATATATAAGTGATTGTTTATATTGCCTTTTTGGGGAATATGAGGTTCCTAACTTCATGACGAGTGTTGAGGGCATGGGGAAAGATGCAGGTCCAAATGAGGATGGGGAAAGGGAAAAAGGTGATTGTTCAACAGGGGATGGGTTCACAAGACTGGGAAGTAACTTGAGGTTGCTTTAATGAAGGGTTCGTGGTCTTAATGGGTAGGGGTATGGATGGGGCTTGAAGGGGTCTTGAAGGGGGCTTGGAGAGTTAATAATGATAACAACAAAAGTGCAAGATTGATTCTAACAATCACTTATTTTTTTTACAATGTTATGTATGCTTTGTATATTCTCAAATACATGATACTAGCACTTGAAAGATTTCAATCACAACTAAGGAAAACATAACAAGTAGAAAAGTTAGCTCAGTTACCAATTTATTCAAGGATCATCTTTAAACCACAATGATTAGTCCTCTACTAATTATTAAATTTTTATTACTTTCCCTCAACACCAATAATAAAAAACATCTACCCTTAAATGGCCATATACAATAAACCTCTAATCCCAATTAGTGGATCATTCAATCCATCATTTTCAATTACAAATTGCATATAAGTTTTGAAATACAAATCTCTATAAAATAGATGGTAATAGATTTCTTCTATCACTCTTTTTGTAAATATTCTTTTAACTAAATATCTCTCTTTGCAGAGTTAATTCATATGGACAATATTCAGTTATGACTAAATAAATAAGATTCCTTGTTCAAACCTAATTAGTGCTTATGTGATAGAAAAATGTTCTATATCATCATTGGCAATCGTTCAATTTGAAATAATGAGATAAGGTTATAAAGAGATTCAAAATTTTGTATCTACTCAATTACCTCTACTTTCAAAACATCATAAACATGGTAAGAGGTATTGTAACATCCCCAACATCCAACTGGGCTATGCCACGTAAAAAAATTCGAACTGTATGCAAATTAAAAAATATACACATATAAACTCTTGCAGAACTTTATATATATAACTTAAAACAGAAAAATACATTATGTAAATGCACAGAGTCATACGGAAGTAACATTAAACATAGACATGCAACATATACATGCAATACCCATAAATATAAAGACAGTTATAAACCACACACAGGAAAAACCCATAAAAATAAACACATAAATAATAATGCAGCATATAAATTAACTCACAATTGACACTTATCTTGGTAAGAATATCACCAACTGCGTGCATACCTTCCAAGAACCTCCCAGCCTTAGACCACACTGCTCATCACTCTCAACAGTGGTTCACCCCCGAAATGGTACTAAACTTCACCTGGGTAAAGGGATTCCTAACCAGGATGATGTATCTCAGAAAACAGGAAAGACTCCGTCACAGGTGCCAACTCAAACTAACAGCCTACAGTCCCTCATTCCCCACATGCATGTCCCACCCTAGGAAGTGTGCCCCTTCTCTGCTCAAGAGTCCCTCAGCTGCCCCACTTCCCTTCCAGGGATTCAACAACAGGCCGGACTGAAAGTCTCAGAGCCCTTTAGCTGCAGTTCAGAACCTTTGGGAATCAATTCCCATCAATTCTCTCACCTAGAGAGAAATTTCTCACGGGCCTGACAACCCACCTCTTCAGTCTCCCACGGGCTTGATAACCCGCTTCTTGAGCCCAAATCCCAAGATAACTAGGTACAGGTACATGTAATGGTCTAGGTACAATGATGATAATAGAAAGGTATGAAGGGAAACTCAATGAATGAGTGAATGATGATGGAATCCCCCAGAAAATAAACTAATTCCAAGTTATATGTATGCATGTTCCCAACTTGACACTTGTCATGTTGGGAGCTACTTTGGCCCACTTGTCCCCATCCTTAGAACTTAGGATAAAATAATTATACATACTTATACTTTAAGGAATATTAATATAATATTCCTTTTTGGCTTAACCTCCCTATATTAGCCCTTTTCCTTAACTTTTATCCCCCCCTTTCCCTAACTAGTGGAGTTTAGTCCCCCATACTCTTTTATCATGGTCGGTCTACATGCAACGACGCATTTTATATTAATTATAAGACATATACAAAAATAGGCTCATTGGCCTTTAACATCTAAGCTCTCTGGCCTAATCATCATATAATCCTTCTGGCTTATAATAAACTTGCTCACCAACCTATAAAACATAACATATACACAAAGGCTCCCCGGCCTCAAAATCGCGTGCACTTAAGTTTGTTGCGGGTGGTATCCTGGAATGTGCACACTTCATCATTTTACTACGCAGTACATGTACACACTATACCATGGAAGGTGCATACAAAAATGATATCAAACAAATCCCCAGCTTAAGTACATTTTCATTTACAATTACAATTGGGTTCGGACTAGGGTTATTACAATCCCCTCCCTTATTTTATGCACTGTACTTAGTGCATTATGTACACATATACAACCAAAATTTCACAAATCCTCGAAACTATGCGGTTATTATGCCCGCATTGCATCCTCATGCTCCCAAGTAGCGTCCTTAGGACCGTACCAAGTCCATTGGACCTTTACAAGCCCTATGGATCGATTCTGGAGTTGTTTTATTTTCTGGTCCATAATGCATACCAGATGTACTTGGAAAGCACCTTCTTGCTCCACCTGCATCACATTCCAATCAATAACATGATTAGCATCAGGTATATATTTCTTGAGCAATGATACATGGAATACATTATGAACAAACATAGATGCAGGAAATGCAATCATATAAGCTATCGGACCAATCATTTCTAGGATTTCAAAAGGTCTACAATATCTAGCTGCCAACTTGGAACAATTTCCCAACTTCAATGAACTTTTGTTGGCCTTAACCTTCAAGAATACATGATCACCCACTTTAAATTCCCTATGAGTTCTTCCCTTATCAACATATTTTTTCTTCCTGTCTTGGGCAGCCTTTAAATTTTGTTTTATTTTCAACATTTTCTCCTCCATTTCCTTGAGCAAATCTGGCCCAACCACTGCTCTATTTGTTGGGTTATCCCAGCTTACCGGTGTGTTGCACTTTCTTCCATAAAGTGCCTCAAATGGGATCATATTTAGAGATGTTTGGTACCCATTGTTATAAGAAAATTATACTGAGTGTAGGTAGTCTTATCATCTTGATGGTTTATCCATCACATACATCCTCAACATATCCTTAATCACTTGATTCACCCTCTCTATTTGTCCATCTGATTCGGGATGATAAGCTATACTAAAATTCAAATTTGTTCCAAATCCATTAAATAATCCCTTCCAAAATTTTGAGGTAAATTTTGGATCTCTTTCAGACACAATTGTCTTGGGTATACCATGTAATCGAGAAATTTCTCTCATATACATGTCAACAATGTTGGTTTTCTTTGTGAGTGAACTTTACTGGAATAAAATGGGCAACTTTAGTAAGATTATCCACCACTACCATGATAGAATCATGTTGCTTGTTTGTTCTAGGTAGTTTGGTGGTGAAATACATTGTTACAACTTCCCATTTCCACTAAGGAATGGGTAATGGATGTAGCAAACCAGTTGGGTGTCTATGCTCAGCCTTTACCTTTTGACATTCCAAACATTTGGCAATAAAATAAACAACTTCTTTCTTCATGCCTAGCTAATAATATTGGCTCTTGACAGCTGCAATAGTTTTTTGATAACTTGGGTGCCCAACATAAGGTACGTTATGCATTTCTCTCAATATTATTGTTACGAGGAAAATCTCTCTATGGCTAGGGTAAACCGCAATAGATGGAAATGAATCCAAAAACCAACTCTCTTCTAAAGTATGCTATGAAAACAAATATGCTAGCAAGACAAGATAAAGGCCTGCCTCGTCCAGACGCTCGATGAAGTCTAACGTTGAGCAATTGACCCAAATAAATATAACTTCAACTAGTCCTCAACAAGAAAGCAAAGAAATCATATGGTGATATTATATATTCTTAGCACATTCAATAGCATAATCCATTAATAAACATAACAAATACGCCCATGGATTAATAATTGAAATATTTGCAAGATATCAATTGGACGAGAAAATAGTATTTCTATTCATAAATGATCAGCAGAAGTGAAAATGTTACAGATTTCCGTGTCGGCACGGTTCAAAATTGAGAAACTAAGTTCCTTCCATCTCGGCCTCCACCACTTCAATCCTCCACCAAAGGCAATATCATAAGAGAGAAACAATGAGGTTCTCAATCAATAAGGGAAGAGCCTAGGGGATGAACATTGTGTTCAGACTTAAAGGACAAAGGGATGCAGACTCAATATGAAGTAAATAATTTCTCCAGAGTAACTTTTATCTCAAAGTTGAATTCTTTCTACTCTTTCCATAGCTCAGAATTGGCCCATTTATATCCTTCAAAATGGAACTGAAGGGCTGATTCAGAACGTTTCCAGTATATGGAATGCCAAGGATCATAGATCTCCTGTCGTGACATGGAAAACCAACATTAATTTTCATTTTCTGGAATAAATCCTGATGTACGGGGGATGTTTTGGAGCAACCTGTGTACACACATGTTGTATAGTAGGAAAGATGCATACATGTGGAAAAATATGTACTTTTGGCTCTAGATTTTAGAAACATGGATGATAAGTCTGCATGGGGAAATGGAAAAAGGCCTTCTGTGCAAGATTGCATAGGGTGAGGCAAATATTTCTATAACATATGCCCCCTAATGTGTGAGGTAGAAGAAGTATCTACGATGGCTGAAATATATTATAAACAACCCAGAAGTGGAGTGATGAGGAACCAACTGGAAGAACTAGTTGCTCATTATATTCTTCACTGACTTTCCATACATGGATGCTAATAAAATTACACTGTAGATCCATGTGAAAATATACCAAACAAGTGTCTGTGTCCATGAATATGAAAATACAAATGTGTTTATATGACAAACAATTGTCGTAGTCACAAACAAGGCCCAGTAGAACCAGTCTCAAAACCAACCTGAAGATATTTGTATACGATGGAGTATAATCTGATCTCCCATTATCACTGAAGTCATCTAGGTATTGTTCCAATGAAAAGGAAGCAATAACTTAGGAAAGTTGCATCCACATAGTGATGTCTTCAAGTATTCTACACAATCCGCCAAGGGTGCAAGTCTACATCATGTGAATAAAGGAGTTGAGGTCGAACACAATGAGACATTGTTTGATTATCGGTCATTGAGGTATACCGTTAACAAACGCGAGACAACCTACTGATAATGAAAGTAGGTATCAAGGCACTGAGCACATTCTTACAAGTGTGAATAAAGGAGCTGATGTCGAACACCTAAAGAATCCATTGATCAGGAGACATTGATGTATTCTCAACTGTCGATGGCGAGAGAGCCTGCCACCAATGACTACAAGCCTCAAGGTACTCATAAGACTTTAGGTCCCATTTCTAGAATAAATGGGCTGAATTCGATGGAAGGAGACCTACTTAAAGGAGAGATTTAAGGCATCTCTCATCAGTCCACACGAGGTACAAAGAAGGAGCTTCATGATTTGGTGGAAATCAGACGAAGAACATGTTCACGAACCAACGAACCTGTGCGTCTTTTTGTGTGTGTCAAGTGCAAGTGGTACATGAAAAAGACCCTATGAATAGTATCCAATGATGAAAACTACTAATAAAGGAGAGGAAACCACCAATAAGTCTAATGTCATCCAAGACACTACACGAATCCCAATGTGTGAATAGATGTCTTTTCATCGAACACAAGGGAAACCACCTAGTCAATGACCAATGATGAAATGTCGATTGTTGGGTTCAAGGTTACCTACCAATGATGAAAGTAGGACCAAGGTGCATGATAAGACTAAAGTATCATGTGATTCTGAGACAAACTGAGGGTATGGCCGACATACAAAGTCAAGAGTTCTGAGAAGTGGGTGGCATAGGTTGATAAACTTCCTTTGAACAAGAGCATGGGACATATGGAGAACTCTGGCAACATAGACTTAATGATGAAACCATGAGATGCATGAGGCATCAATGAAACTCTCTATAGGGACTGGAAGAGTAACCATTCGGTAGAGAAGACTCGGTAACAAGATCAACTTCTTAAGGCCATGCTAATCCCAAAATTATGATGACAAATGGACTCAATAACTTTGTGCTCTATTCAAAGGCTACACGACTGCTGCCAATACAAGATAATACTCCCTTCCCGCCCGTATTTTTTTTTTTTCATAGACAAATGAATGTTATGATACAGAGGAGGAAACAAGTGTCACAAGTAAGCAACTAGTTCCAACAGTGGAACGTACCTATGCTCAATGCAAGGAAATGCATGAGGGAGATTGACACTTGGGGGAATGCTCCCTCCTAGGTATAGGGTGTCAAATTGTGAAGCATATAAGCAAGGCTCTGCTTGGTTTAGGATTCAAAAACTACTGAGGTAAATGGTTTATAACGCAAAGCGAGAATCGATTATAGGCTCAATACTGCAAGTGAGGGCATGAGATGCAATCACAACTTAACGCCAAAAAATTTCCTTTTTATGTATTTTAGTCTACTTGGTGTGAAAAAGGGATAAAATTGTGCCAAATAGATGCCTTTCAAATCCAATTTACGAGTGTGAAAGAGACAATTTCACTCGACAATCTTTTCGCTTTTTTAGGACAAGTTGGAAAAAAGATTAAATTAAACTCGTTTGGGAGTCCTCCGGGTATAAGTCAGCATGTTTTTGAGTGAGAAATGTGGCTCAACATAAATTCATGTACTGTCTATGAGGGACTCCCAGTCCTATGGAAAAAATCTATGCATGGGCACCAAGTGAAAAAGGGGATCTAACCAGGGAATCCATGTTTGGTAAGTCTCTACCACATGATAACAACATGACTTATAGCAGATGGAAGGTTCTGTGTCACAACAAATGGGTTCATACTTAAGGCATAAAAAGTGACAGTTATCGGATAATGAAAAAATGCATGATGGAATGGATACATATCCTATATGTTGGGTATTGAAAATACCTTCCCGCGGTGACGAACGACCAACATAATGTTTAAATTCGTAAGAATACCTGGTGAAAACTACAAAAAACAACTCAATACACCTTTGCATTAGTCGATTAGGAGAAAAAATGACTCAAAACTATAGGTTTGTCTCTATCCTATGCAGTTTCTTCTTCGAGCAAGTTCCAGGTTTAGGACTTAGAGTCGAGATTCTTCTGAGAGGACCTTGCGATCTAGATATGGCATGGTGGACTGAGGTAATGAGGTAGCAGGGGGGAGGTAGGGTGCCCACACCCTATAACTAGGATTTCTTCTATTGGTGGCATCGACAGAGGAACCGAGGAGACGAGGCAAAGGGACGATAATATGAGAGAGTCCTACAAAATGTGCAAGAGAACCTGTCTCATTTGACTCATAAGATTCCCATGGCTCAAGTAGAGGATCTGCCTAAAGCCTTGCAGCTATAGGTGGTTGGTGTGCCTAGTGCTTGGGTGTGACTCTTTCAACGTCTCACAAACATCATAGTTTGTTACCATGACACACATCTAGTTCACAAGCATATATGTCATGGATATTGTAGTACCGACTGTATATGTGTATTGAGGGTATTTGCCCCAATTTTGTACTATAAACACCACATTTTTTGAAATATATATAAAAAGACATCTTCAGCTTTACTTGTATTTTACAATGTGTACATTGATTAGATGGTTTTTTTTTCTTTAGTTATGTGACAAATTCCAATCTAAAACGAAATTAGCATAAGAATTAGATACATGATTAGAACTCCTCGGAATGTGATAATAAGTAATAAAATTAAACCGTCGTTATAAAAGACGTACCCGTAGGAATCGACAAAGTAAAGTAGGATCATGCATGTGGTGACTGCCATTTAATTGAAAAACTACTAACTGGGAATCCAGGCGAACCTCTAAAGAGTGAATACTATGTTAGATAACATCGCGCAAAAGTTCTATAACAATGCTATATTTAGCCACATTATTCGTGGATGGCCCTAGGAATACACCACATGAAGACACCAATATACCCTCGGGTGAGTAAACCACCCAAGCGACAGAATCCAAGTTTTTTGTATGACGATTGGCCCCATTTTTGAATCCTAGATAGACCGAAGACTTCGTTGACATTTTTGAACCAAGGGAAAACTCGATAAGCAAGTTGAAGACGAAAAGAAATGGAAAAGATATATACACTAAAATACATTAGTATACAAAGCATTTCTCCCAATATTGGGGCTCAAGCATAATATCTTTTCAAGTAAAGCCCATTCCTGGGCTCGACCAACATATTCCCTTCATAATCTTCTAACTCATAGGATCCTTTTTCTAGAACACGTCGCACGATATAAGATTTGTTCCACATGGGTTTAAACTTGCCTGCTCCCAGTGGTTCTTTGGCTTGATCATACAAGAGGACCAAGTCACCCTTAGCATACAACCGAGGACAAGTAGACTTATCATACTAGACCTTGAAATGCCTTTTGTTCACCTCGATAGTCATAGAGGCGTCTCGACACTGCTCGTCAAGACTCTCTAAGTGTACAAAGTGTCACTCGATATAGGAAGTGTCAGGTAGGAGTGCGACTGCCAACTTAAGAGAAGAGATTTCACATTCAATAGGTAATATCAACTCCACACTGTGTACTAACTAGAAAGGGGAACATCTAGGTATGCCTAGAGTGTGGGATATACCATAATGTGCCAGTGAGACTTACTCTGGCTGACAACTTTTTGCAAAATTGTCTTGAGAGACTTGTTGACGACCTCTACTTTTCCATTTTCCTGGGGGTAATAAGGAGAAGAATGATTTTGTATAAACCCGAGATTAGATGATAGCTTTTGCATCATTTCATTCTAAAATTGACTTCCATGATCAATGACAATATCACTCGAGATACTGAATGAGGCGATGATTTGATTGAATACAAAGAAGGAGGCAATATTCCCATCAGATTTAAATGTATGCATGGCCTCGACCCACTTAGTAAAGTAGTCGATGACCACGATAATGTGTTGATGCCCCCCAGTCAAAGTTGGGTTGCAATCCATGAATTCCACCCCCCACTTGGTGAAGGGACCAACGGTAATGACTGGATGAAGAGGGGTTGGATGCAAGCGCATTTTTTGAGTGAACACTTGGCAAGGGTGACACTTCTTAACTACTTCAATACAATATTTAAATATAGTAGGCCAGAAATAACTGTCTCACAAAATGTTTTGGGTTGTCGCAAGCCCAGATAGATGACCACCACAAGCCCCACTATGGAAATCGTTCAAGACTGACTCGGCCTCTCTGTGAATTAAACAATGACAAAAAATATTATCTATTCCTCGAAGATACAAAGTGTCACCAATGATAGTATAATTATTAGCTTGGTACCTTACACGTCGTCGGTCATCTCGTGAGAGATGTTGAGGGAACTTCAAAGTTTGAATATAGAGAACAATGTCTCCATACCAGCGGTCAGATGACGAGACAAGAAAAATTTGTTCATCTGCAAACGAATCAACATGGATAACATCCTCATCTAATCATGGAAAATTAGATATTAACTCTGCAAAGACTAGCGATTTCTTTGATTTCGCAGACACAAAATCGAGATCAAAATCTTGTAAAATGACAATCCCTTTATTATGTTTTCCCCCTATGATACGCTTGGTAAGTACGTATTGAAATGGATTGACATCGACAACCACATTAGTATTGCAAAGTAATATATAATGATGCAAATGCTAGACTGCGGGGACGAAATCCAAAGATAGCTTTTCAACGTGGGAATAATTAAGTTCAGGACTGACTAAGTTGCGACTAAGATAGTAGATGATGTGCTCGTGGAGCTCATCATCCTCCTGAACCAAAACCATACCAATCATCTCCTCGGATGTGGCAATATAAAGCAAGTAATCCCTACTGTAGTCAGGATACTTCGGCAGAGATGTCAATACCAAGGCTTTCTTCAAAGAATCGAAGGAATCCTGGGCTCACTCATCCCAGATAAAATGGGTGTCCTTCTTCAAAAGATGCATGAAACCCTTAGTTATATTGGCATAGTTTACTATAAACCGACGAAGAAAGTTATCTTTCCCCTGTAAACCTTGAAGTTGTCTAATTGTGTGCGAGGAAGGAAATCAAAGTATTGCCTCAACCTTTAGTGGATCTACCATGATCCCAGTCTCAGAAACTAGAAATACCAAAAGACGGCCAGACCTAATGCAAAAGATGCACTTGTAAGGGTTCAACCGGATTCTATAGTAACAACATCTTTCAAAAACAAGCCAAAGGTGCATAGCATGATTCACTCTCTTGCGAGAGTGAGCAATAATATCATCAAGGTAATATTTGACTATGTGCTTAAGATCATGAAAAGCGAAGGTCATGACACGCTGAAAGGTTGCTCCGGCGTTTTTAAGGCTGAAAGGCATTTTATGGTATGCGAAAGTACCCCAAGGACAAATAAATGTCGTCTTTCGTTGATCCTTAGGTTTGATTTGAATTTGGTTATACCCTGAAAATCTGTCCATAAAAGAAAATACTTCGCTTCCTGCACACTCGTCGAGAATCTGATCAATGAAAGGTGTCGGGAAGTTGTCTTTAGGACAGGCCTTGTTCAGGTCATGAAAGTCCATACATACATGGATATTTCCTTGATTCTTATTTACAAGAATGGGGTTGGATAACCATTCATTCAAGGGAACTAGGTAGATGAAGCCAACATTAAGTAGCTTCTCCACCTTTGCCTTAATAGTAGGGGCCTTCCGGGGATTGATAGCTGTAAGATTTTTTCGAACAGGTTTAGCATCCGGATAAGTTCTAATCTCATGTTTGAAAATACGAGGGTTGATTCCTGACATCTCTTCATATGACTAAGCAAATACATCTCGGAATTCCTTTAAGACTTTGGTGTAGATCATGATTTCTTCTAGAGAACAATCTGCACCGATATTTACATTTGCAAACTTGCCAGGGATACAAGAGATATCGATCATGACGGTAGGATAAATACTCGCCACATTTCCTTCGACATAAATTTTGTGCGTATCAAGTGGAACTACAACGTGACTAAATATCTAACTTAAATTAGATCGAAAGTCATCATGTTCGATTCTTCCAAGCTCTGGGAGAAAATAAGAGCGGTGGTGCATATCGTCCCAAGGTTTTTCAGAACCATTCATGGCTTCGATGATATCTTTGTCCGAAGGCAAAGTCTCATCGATGTAGTCACATGAACAAGACAATGAAGTGGCCCACACAGGCCTAAGAATGGGATCCTCCTCGTCCTTCGGCGAAGTAACAGGATCAGGATCGACGGAAGAGTCAAGAACAACTTAATACATAATCTCCACTCTCGATAGTGACATGGCCATTCTAGCATGCAACTGACCCTCACAAGACAAACTCTAGTAAAGTATGGTTCACGGATTACTAAAATAGGAAGTGCAGAAAGGAATGGACCTCCCTGTCGAAACAGGCCTAGTGGACACGATGTAAACATGATGACTCGGTGTTGTGAAGTCGAAATTACCCATAAGGGAAGAAAACATTCTGACACCGATATTCTCAGTTTTCGGCTGAGAATTGTCGATCACAAGGATCGACGGTCCAATAGATGCATTAGGACTAGAGTATGCAAAGGATAACTAGTCGATCATCATGATATTTCCTTCATAAGGAAAACAAAGAGTATGGAAGACGAACGATACGAAAGTGACCATATAATAGGTCCAATTGCGCATCAACTACCTCTACCTCCACCTCTACCATCTTCCCACCTAACTGAATCGAAAAGGCAGGAAGAATACCATGAGGGCGGAAGGAATGACCATCAAAATCAGTCAACATGTTTGATGACTTGGAAAGAGTCGAAGAACCAAGATCTTTCCAACAGATCAGGGACATCACACAAGTAGCAACACCTTCATCAACAACCACACGCTTGATCATATACTTTGAGTACTTGATCCGGAAAGATCTTTCAATGACTGTGGTTGAGATTTTAATTGCATGCGTTAATTAACCATTTAAGAAGCTGAATGAAAGAGGATGAATTTAATGAAGGAACATAGCAGCCATAAAATAGTATACAGATATGAATTGAAGCAATAAGAACAACAAACCATAATAAGAGAAGTGATAACGAAGTTCGGCAAAAAATTGCCTACGTCTTCGGGCCTTTGTCTCAGTGGGGGAGGCTTCTTTATTTCTGTTCAAAAGCTCATAAAGTAAATCGCAGCTATGCCATTAGGCTATAAGACTGATCTGGTCATGTTCTTCTAGATATCTAGAACCCCACAGAAGAAAGGGCACGCAAAACAGATGATTGGAGCTCCCAGAAATGGCCCGCAAGTGTCTACTCCTCAACAGCTTCCCTGCATAAAAATGGCTTTGGCTTGGCTTCCCTTCAGCATAACTCTACTCTGACTGTCCTTCATGGCCTCAAACAATCTTGGTTTTTATATATCTAAAGTTGGTTATCATTCCCCAACTTCCTCCCAAATTCTGGCCTCCAAAAATGCCCAATATCTCCCAAAAATGGCCCAAATCCACTATTACAGGCATAAAAATCAAATAAAAATCCATAATAATATGGTAAAAACCCACTGTATGTTTAACAATAGGGCCTATCCCCCTCTCCCTAGGCACGCACCCCCCTTTTATGGTCACATGTAAGCACATATGGCCAAGCGCCAACCCTTTTGGCTGTGCGCTGGTTTGAAATAGGCTCCAGCCCCTGGTCTTTGGGTGCTTTCCATGGAACCTATGGGCTATGGATATATCCCCGTGCATCAAAAGTGGATAAGCCCATGAATTTTGGGTGGATACCATGTAACCGAAGGCTCCCTAGTGAACGGGTGTTTATTCCATGTGTCGCGCTTCGCCCCGGTCATATGTTACAACGATAAACCACGGGTTGGGGCTTAGCCCCAGCCCCCTCCTTCCATGCCATATTACAACATAATCACTTTATATAGTTTATGTTTGGCTTATATAAACAAGCTTCACACATGGTGCGTTGGTGGTTGGGACTTTCCCAAAGACTTTTCCCCTACAATCAGGTCGCGGGGTCGAACCCCATGAGCTCCATAACATTTTTTAAACATAGTAACCAATGACGGGGTGCCACGTGGCAGCCCATGCCTGGGCCACGTGGCACCACCCCTTTTTCCTATTGCATGCCATGTGTCAATCGACAGTTGGTCCACCATCAGCGGCATGACCCATTGTACCTCTGCCACATGTCCTCTCCAGAAGTTGCCAGGTCAGCAGTGATGAGGTGTCTTTGGTGATGTCATGCTGACATCACCATTGAATTTTTGCCAGTTTGACCTTTGACTTTTTACATGTTTGGGTTTTTTATCAAAACGAAATAACTTTCGAATACGGAGCCCATTTGAGGAAGTAAATATATGGCCGAAATCAATAAGACGAGATGGATGCAATGGCGTTGGTTTCGTCGAATTCTGAGCACTTTCATTTTTGAGCCCTTTTTAGCCTTGTCAGGCTCCTGGATCCAATTCTGGATCAGTACTCCATGTGGATTTGGAATGCCACATGGTAAGGCAAGTGAGGCTTCACATCTGTGATGTCAAACTTGATAACCTTTGAGCCACTGGGTTCTAGAGATCCTAAAGAAGATAGTAAGGCATTCCTATATGAAGGACACGTCTAGAGTACCTCCAAAGCTCACATTGCACAAGGGGTTTGACCCAGGTCCTCAACAATAGAGTAGTTCTGGGTGGCTCTAGAATTTGGATTGTGGGTAGAGCGCTTGAGTACTCCTTTCAGAATACAAGGTGGTGGCTCTAGTTTTTCAATCTGTAAAGTCGTCTCCGGAGGAGGAGGAGGAGATTCTAGACCAGGAATAGGTTGTGAAGAGCTATAATATCGATATCGAGTGGCTACATTAACTTTCTCATTGACCATATTGATACACAAATGGTTGTCGTCTTGCAACGTCGTGTTTTGACTCCCACCAGTCATATTTTTTGCATTTGAGGAGATCGAGGCCATGTGTTGGCTATGTGGAAATGGATTCGTCAGCAGGGTGGGTGGTAGAGATAATAGCCTTGCAGCTTACGCAAGTTTGGGGCACACATGGGTAAGGTGATCATCTGTACAAAGATTACAGGGAAATTTCACCTTACGTATTTCTCGTTTTCCCTCTCCAACATTATTATTCATCTTCTCTTTATTACCATTTTCCTTGGGTTTATTATTATTTTTCCCACCCTTGCGATTATTATGTCCTTTCTTCTTATTCCCGCCTAGTTGTTTGTTACCATTTGGGTTTTTCAACGATTGCATAGAGTGTACATCTGTCGACTGAGTGGGGTTAGAAGACACAGACGAAGCTAGCCATCCTACAAACTGGTTTAGAGACAACTCTTTCAAATGTCTTGTCATCGAGTCTATGGATTTTACATTGGCGATACCTACAATTCCATCGGCATGAGGTCCAAGATTTTTTCTAGGGTTGTAGGTTGACTGCAGTGCATCCGAAAGAATGTGGTATAACATCCCATACTAAGTGTATATCATATCTAACTGTTGGGCTTTAAAAATTACTTATTCCTCAGTGGTAACCCCAGTAGTAGAAACATCCTTTGAGATAGGAGGGTGCAAATACTTAAGGAACCATTCTAAAAGAAATTCTAGGGGTATGGGGTTCTTAATCAACCTCTTCCATCTACGCCACTCCTAGATATGATCTGAGATATGAGTGGTTATGTCCTGGCATAAAGGAGACAAAAGTTCTAGGCCAACATCGTAACGAATCGGCAATTGGAAGTGGTTAAGGAAGACCAACACAACCTGACTAAAGGTACCATATACCCCCCTAGGTATCTCGATATACCATTTCGTAGCAACCCCAATGAGGGTGCATTGAAACAATCTTAACCAATTAGAATCGACATTAAGGGAATTCTAGGAGCACCATAGGTGAAAGGTAGTAACGTGATCACCAGGATTCTCTCCATTATTACCTTCAAAATTCAGAATGTCCAAAGGATGCTTGGTGGGGACAGGGGGCCATGTAGGTTCATGATTCATAGGTTTTCTCATCAACTTAGACAAGTCTGGTAGATTAAGCATGGCCAGAAAAGGGAGACGAGGTTGCGGTATATGGCCCTAAGATCCCAAGAAAGATTGTGCTTGAGGAAATGCAACCCATCCAAGGCTCTGGTAAGCACCATGGCCCTATCCAGGATTGTAAGACCCTCCTCTGGGATGATTCATAAAAGGTTGGTTGGGAATAATTCCAGTGGGAATGTTCTATTGGAGGTTATAAAAATTTCCCCTAGCCAGAGTGGATCCGGGTTGGGGGTTTCCCAAATCTTGAAACTGACCTCCTCTGGGTGAGAATCTGAAGGATAGAGGTGGATTCATCATGCCAAATGTATTGGTCGGAATTGGCACCGAGGAGGTAGGGGTATAGGACAGAACTTGAGCAGAAGCTTGTCTTCCAGGTTGGTTTCTCCACCCAGAAGAAGGAGGATTAGACTCGGGGTTAAAAGAAGGAATGCCTCCCATATTAGGAGTTGTTTGAGGGATTTGAGACCCACCAAAAGAAAATGGAATATAATGAGGTTTATTTCCCCCAATCCTAATGCTATCATTAGTGTTGGTAGATGGGATGGAACTAGAAAGATGTGAAGTAAAGTTCGACATACCATAGGAAAAAGGACTAGAGGCCATAGGGATGGACTGAACATTATAGCCTGGTGAGTGACCAAGAGACCCAAAAGGGTTCAAAGTAATATATTGAGCATTCACTATAGGCTGATCCATAGTAATGATAGGTGCTTCTGGCACTACAACCATTGTGGTTGCAGGATTCAAAGGGGTGGAATTAACTATAGTGAGAGTGGGAGTCAAAGGGCTCCTAGTTTTATGAAGACTAGGTTCAGTACTCATCCTTGTAGAATCACAAGTCTGAAAAGTGGATGTGTCTGTACCATGCCTAACAATTCTATGCCTTTTAGAAGGAAAAGAATCGAAATCTGGTGGTAACTGTAACAAGCGATGGGACTGGAGGGAATGTTGGTCTGACTCCATGATGACTTAAGACTCTAAAGGCAAAATAAATCCTAAGGCCAACTAGTAATCAAAGATCTCACCAAAAGTCAAATGGACAATATGCACACAAACGGGGTAAAGTGGCCTCCCTCCCTAAGGAAGGTATGTCTCTCCAAAGAGGGGCCTGAGACTCCCTGCTAAAGATTGGAGATAACAAAATCAGTTATAAGGGCCCTCGTGGGATTAACAACCAGTCGATCAGATCCCCCCATAGAGGTAATCCTCCATAAAGGTTGTGTGTTGTTCGACCCTTATCTGACCCAAGGTACCTGTAGAATAAAACCTGAAAGTAACCTATGTGGCACCTAATTCAAGCAACTAATAAACCATTGTATAACTGATGCACAGGTGAGCAGTCATAAGTCAATTCCACCATATGGGCAAGGTAGTTGTTACACATTATTTTGGTCACCCTGGTGATGTTTCTACAAGCATGTGTTTAGGCTCCCAAAAGGTTCTTTCTCATGAGAAAAGTGACTGGTTTCTCCCTCTACAAAACTTGTTTTTAGAACAACGTCGCAGGCTAGACATAAGACACAATGTGGAAATGCCTGATTTTTGCAGGCTATCCTAAACCTAGCTTGCGGAGTTTCTACAGGCTGCTGTATAGACAGGGTGCGAAGGCGTTTAAAGACTAAGGAAAAAACAAAGTTCATGAAGGTTCTAAAAGGGAATCTTATAGAATATGAGGTGTCATCTGTATGGATGGGATCCTACTGGCTCCTTTGATTTGGTGGGATCATCCTAATCTCTTTAACCATCTCTCTTTCTCCTATATAATGATGGATTTCTCATGGAAAAGGTTAATAAAAAAGCAAGCAAGATCAAGTAAGGAATTTATGAAGGAATAGGCTGAATATTGTAGGAACTCTATTTCAATTGATGCTTGAGGTCTCCATTTGTCCATCAAACTATTATGGGTCATCTTCATGCAAGTTTGAAGCAAGTGTGTGTGTTGGAGCAAAGGGCCACTAAAAGGGAACCTTGCAACATCAAGGCAGTTTGGTTGTATCTTCCACTTTTACTTAATATAATACGCTAGCATGTTTCTTTCCCATAAAGTAATTCTCATTTTATTACATGACTCCTTGATCACATGTTTAAGTTTTCATTGAATATACTATCATTTCTTTCACTTTGGTTGGTTTGTGTCATTGCAGATCTAATTGCGCAAGAGCATTGGAGTGAAGTAGGGACAACAAATATATAAGGAAGCAATATTCAAAAGTATGTCATCCATTTCTTCTTTGATAGTAAATTCGATGATTAAGATTAGGGAAAGCGCCATGTCCTATCTCATTTTGTTCTAGATCTAGGTGGATCTAGGGAGATCAATTTATGTCTGCGTTCACTGATTTATTTGATAACAGTAGCAAATCCCGAAACCTTGAAAGTACCACCTCTCACGGAGGTAAAGGCACTAGAAATATCCCTAGATACGAATAGATCCCCAGAAATATCTCTGACGCTAAGAAAGTATCGAGGGGATATCTCTTCAACCAACCTCGCACGACCTCATGATTAACTCCGGTGTGAGCGGAGCCTCCTGATATTACCAATTATACAATGGATTTCTCCACTCCCTTTCTCAAACACATATGCTGATTTAATTTCCTAGGAGAAGTTTACTCACAAAATCCTATTCCAAGGCACTAAATCCTAAGCTAGTTTGTGTACCCTAGAAAATAAAATCGTGACTAATCAATTTTAAATTATAGTGTTAATTTTAGTGGTTGTGATTACTCAAAAAGGTATGGTAGTGAAACTCATGGTGTTATGACTCTACAAGAAAGTAAATATGAAAGTAGTGCAAAGTTCTAACTTCAACTTTTAATGAGTGATATGCTTCTAAAAACCAATGCAATCTTCAATTTCAACTCTACAATTATAAAGTAAAAATGCAATCTTTCATTACATGCACTAAGCTAATGGCAAAGACTCAAAAGACCAAAATGCTGAGAAATGCAAAATGCCTATTTTTTTTTTTTTCAATATAATAAAAATGAAAATGCATGGACTAAAAGCAAATTGATATATAAACTCTACTGTGTATAGAAAGAAATAACTCAAGAAGGATACCAAGTAGCAAATCACCCAACCCAATGTACAAGGACAATCAAAATGAAAATATGATGAGAAAGACTGCCCAGAAATTCAACCAAAGATAGGTTTCATGTCATCCCACAAGCACTTAACAGGCACTATAGAGACCCAAGAAGGCTCAAAAAACATCAAATCCCACCCAACAACCACCTAACCAAGAAAACAGGCAAGGAAAATTAATGTATGCTACTGTTTAGGAAAGCAGAGTGTATGTGCGCATCTTGGAGAGGGACAGCCTGCGCATATATGCGACTGTGAAGGAAAAAAACACATATATGTTTCAAAAACAAGGCCAGGCAAGGGAGAAGGCTGAAAACTCATATCCAGAGTGAACATAGGTTGTCAAGCAATGATATGACAAGAAACGCAATATAAAAAAGAGCAATCTAAGGAGAAAAGTACTCCAAACCCTAAGAAAGAAGATTCAATCCCCAGTATGGTCGCCAATTCTATTACAATGAAAATATCTCTATGGCTAGGGTAAACCACAACAGACGAAAATTACTGCAGAAATCAACTCTCTTCTCAATTATTCTATGAAAACAAATATGCTAGCAAGACAAGATAAAATCCTACCTCGTCCAGACGTTCGATGAAGTCCACCATTAAGCACTTGACCCAAAGAAATATACTTGCAACTAGTCTTCAACAACCAAGAAAATCAAGCATATGGTGATATTATATAATGGTAGCACATTCAATAGCATAATCCATTAATAAACATGAAAAATACACCTATGGAATAATAATTCAAATATTTGCAAGATATCAATTGGATAGGAAAAGAGTATTTCTATTAATAAATGATCAACAGATGTGAAAATGTTACAGACTTTCGTTTCGTCATAGTTCGGAACCGAGAAACTAAGTTCCTTCCAGTTGGGCCTCCACCACTTCAATCCTCCACCAAAGGAAAGCTCATAAGAGAGAAACAATGAGGTTCTCAATCAATAAGGGAAGAGCTTGGGGGTTGAACACTGTGTTCAGACTCAAAGGACAAAGGGATGCAGACTCAATATGAATTAAACAATTTCTCCAAAGTAACTTTTCTCTCAAAGTTGAATTATTTCTCCTCTTTCCATAGCTCGAAATTGGCCCATTTATAGCCTTCAAAATGGAACTGAAGGGTTGAGTTGGAACGTTTCTAGTATATGGAAGGCCAAGGAGCATAAATCTCCTATCGTGACATGGAAATCTGACATTAATTTTCATTTTTTGGCACAAATCCCAATGTACACGGGATGTAGTGGAGAAGCCTGCGTATACACATGTTGTATAGTAGGCAAGATGCGTACATGTGGGAAAATATATATTTTTGGCTCTGGATTTTACAAATAGGGATGATAAGTCTGCATGGGGAAATGGAGAAAGGCCTTATGTGCAAGATTTCATAGGGTGAGGAAAATATTGCTATAACAATTATATTTTTCAATTCCTAGGAATTTGGTACATAAATTCTTCCCCTGTACATGAGAATTTCATCATTATCTAGCTTATATTCTTCAATTTCCTACTACAAAATACCTTGCTGTAATTTTGCCACTAATTCCTTGTATTGCAAATCTGATTTTGCAGCCTCCAAAATTATTTCTTTAAAATATGATTGGTACATGCTAATGTCAGTAGCATGCAACTCATGCACTGTTATGTTGAGTGCATCATCCACTTTGTTCCCTTTCCCCTTGATATGCTTTATATCAAATTCATATTCACTGAGAAATTCTAACCATCTGCTTTGCCTAGCATTTAGATTTGGTTGATCAAATAAATATTTCAGACCATTATGGTCTGTCCTTAGCTCAAACCTTTTCCCCATGAGGTAGTGTCTCCATTTCCTCAAGGCATGCACTATGGCTGTCAACTCCAAATCATGAGTGACATAGTGTCTTTCATGCTCCTTCAACTTCCTTGATTCATAACATACAACAAACCCATTTGACTAAGGACTCCACCAAGTCCTTCTTTACATGCATTGGTGCATACAATGAAGTATTCATTTGGATTTGCAATACTTAGTGTTAGAGAACTTGTTAATAATTGCTTCAAGTTTTGGAAACTCTTTTCACAATGCAATGTCCAGTGAAAATTCACACCTTTATTTTGCAAGGAAGTGATTGGGTGTGCAATCTTTGAGAATCCTTCAACAAATCTCCTATAGTAGCCTGCAAGGCCCATGAATGATCTAACCTCTGTCACATTATTTGGAAATGACGATCCTCTAATGGCTTCTATATTCTCAGGATCCACTGCTACCCCATCCTCTGAAATGATATGTCCCAAATATTGAATTTGCTTCTAATAAAATGAGCACTTGCTCAATTTGGCATACAACTGATGCTCCCTTAATACTTGTAATACCATCCTCAAGTGTTTTGCATTCTCTTCCTTTGACTTAGAATATATAAGAATTTCATCTAAAAATACAATGACAAACTTATCTAAGTATTCTCTGAAAATACCATTCATTAAACACATGAAGAAAGTTGGGGAATTTGATAATCCAAAGGGCACCACTATGAACTCATAATGACCATACCTTGTTCTGAAACAAGTCTTGCTGATGTCTTCTTTTTTAATTCTTACTTAATGATAATAGGACCTAAGATCAATCTTGGAGAATATTTTTTCATCTTTCAGCTGATCAAAGAGGTCATCAATCCTTGGCAAGGGATACTTATTCTTCACAATTACCTTGTTCAAGTGCCTAAATTCAATGCAATGTCTCAATGTTCCATCCTTTTTATTCACAAATAAAACTAGGGCACCCCAAGGTGACACACTTGGGCGTATATACCCCTCTTCAGAAGCTCTTCAAGTTTCATTTTCAATCGTTCAATTCTGGTGTACTCATCCTGTATGGAGTCTTGGATACTGGACTTTTTCCAGGCATCAAATCTATGGAGAAATCAATGTCACTTTTAGGGGGTAATCTTGGTATTTCCTTAAACACATCTTCAAACTCATTTAGGACTGCATAATCTTCAATATTTGACACCTTATGTTTAGGTGTCTCTTCCATATGTGCTGCAAATATTTGACACCCTTTTTTATAACATTTCTTCAGCTGCAATGCTGAAATTTCTCTGATGGTTACTGCACTGGGAATTCCCTGCACAGTCCTTAGGTTACTTCCTCATCCAAGCAAGTAAATGCCTTTTTATGATAGTCTAGGATAACATGATGTTGTTCCAACCAATCCATCCCAATTAGACAGTCATAGGAACCTAAAGGAAAGATATTTAAATAAGACCTGGTGTTCAGTCCATTCATATCCATAAGACATGACTTAACCATCTCATTAACTTTTCTTTTGGCTTCGGTAGCCAGCTTCACCAACCAAGAATTTCCATGCTTGCTTCTTGGAAAATGCAAACTTTCCAGCATCTTAGGATCTATATAACTATGACTAGATCCTGAATCAATTAAAATAGCAATGGTTTGGTTGTTGATCATACCTTACACTTCAATCATATGTGGATGATACTCTTCTTGTTTCTTATCTAGGGATTCATATATCCTTGGTACATTTATTCCCATGTCCTGCATTGTTTCATCATGTTGTAAATTGTGAACAATCCTCACTTTTTCACTTTTGTGAGGACAATCTCTGAACATATGATCTCCTTTACAACCCCAACATTGAATATGTGGTTTCCTTGGCCTTTGACCCCCTTTCTCAATCGTTCTGGGTTCTCTAGAAGTTGGTTTTCCCTAAGGATTATTTCTGAAGAATGGTGGCTTAGTCCTCTTCTTCCTTTGATCCATCTTGAATTTATTTTTTTCTTCCCAATATTTTTGGAAAGTTGTCCTTTCTTTTTGTTGATCATATAGGCATTTATCTCACCTTATGGTCTCCTCCAATGTATTCGGATCATCATACTATATTTTATCACTGATGAATGATGAAAATCCACTCAAATACTTTTGAATCTTAATTGTCTCATCCTTGATTAAACAAACATACTTCAACAGTTCTAAAAACCTTCTTTCATATTCATCTATGGTCATACTCCCAAGATTGAGTTCAAAGAACTCTTTCATTTCCTTTTCATAGTATCTCTTAGTCAATTATTTCTTTTCAAAATACTTCTTGAATTCCATCCAAGTAACACTTTTCTCTTTAATGTGTTGCACCTGCACAAGATGATGCCACCACATGGATTCCTTTCCCTTGAGTTGATATATGGAAAGAGATGAATAATTATGCAATTGAAAATACTTTTTCATTCCCAACGACCATGTCTCTACATCTTCATCTTTCTTGTGCTCACCATCAAATGTAGGAGGTTTGATTTTGTTCATTTCTCCTCGTACCTCATCCACCCCAGATCTATTATGATTCCTGACAACAGATAAACTTGATATTATGTGTGCTCGCTTATTGGAATGCTTCAAGGAGTGATGGTGATGTCTGCTAACACTTATGGTTCTCTTTTTCTCATCAGGAAACCCATGACTTCCTGATTTTGTTGAGCCACTCTCCTTATCCAATTTATTTTCTATTCAGTTCAAGCTCTGCATTAACTTAATGTTGAAGTCCTCCTACTGCTCCTTGGCTCTCATAATCCTTTCATTATCATCTTTATGGATTTGGACATCCTTCTGCAAATTTTTAATGGTCTC
>SNQJ01S0021703.1:30319-89217 GCA_010110895.2 Picea sitchensis | reverse complement strand
CATTGCTCATAATAAAAAGGTCAGATCTTCGCTTGTGCTTCTACATCTTGAATATATTGTGATCTCCATGTGTTGATGAATCTTGTATGCACTTAATAACTCAATAAATTAGTAGTAGTTAGTGATTCCAAGAAAGAATTTGGTTTGGGATCATTACATCCTTCCATTTATGAGCCTCAACTTGAATTTTCCTCGTCCTATGATTTTGGTTGTCAAGTCATCACTTAGGAAAAAATTACCTCCATCACACCTTTCATATTCACAGAACCACTCCTTGTGGGGAGTCATATGAGAGAATGCACCCGAGTCAACCAACCATTCCTCATGATCTCCATGTGTGCTTGAAGAAGCCAAGTACACATCCTCTCCTTCTTCATTGTAGGTCTTTTCTTCTGTAGAGGGATAACCTTCAGATCCCTTCACTTTCTCAATGCTTTTGGATCTACATTGCTTCTTGCAGTGCCCTTCTTTTCCACATCTCCAACATACCTTTACAAACTTTCCAGGAGATTTAGATCTACCCTTAGAATTAGATCTCCCATTTGAGGACTTAGATATATTTATATCATAGGATCGTCCTCTCGCAAATAATGCATCTGGTCTCTGTCCTTCCATGTTCTTATGTCTCATATCCTCTGATAAAAATGAGACCACATCATAAAAATAAAGGCAGTTGTATTACTACCTATGGCCACAACCAAACTATCCCAGGAGTCCGGTAAAGAGCATAATAAATTGATACACTTATATTCATCTGAAATTTTAATCTCAACAAATATCAACTAACTTACCACAGTGTTGAATGTGTTCATATGATTTGTAACTGAGTCTCCATCTCTCATCCTCAGGTTATACAACTTTTTTCACAGGAATAGTTTATTTACTAGGGACTTAGATTGATACAAGTCCCCAAACTTATCCCATAACTCCTTGGTTGTAGATTCCCCCGACACATTCAGTAATACAGTATCTGAGAGACACAATCAGATTATGCTCTTCGCCTTCTGATCCAAATTTTTGTAGTCATTTGCTAATGCTCCTGTAGGTGTAGTACCTAGATCCACCGCAACCCACTAATATATGTCTAACAACAGATCTTCCATCTTGATATTCCACAACTCAAAACTTTGTCCATTAAATTTCTCAATCTTTATTTTCAAACCGCTTGCCATTTCTCTTCACTTGAAGAATCAATAATGTATATCTCCCATTATAACAACGATTGACCACAAAGGTGTACCCCTAAAGCCAATAATTGCTATGATACCAAATGTAGATTTTAACCTTGTACAATATTTTATTGCAAACATATTTTCAATAAAAGAACAAAAAAGATACAATGACAAATACACACATTACACAAAGATTTTTCCCCTGGAAACCCAAACTGGGAAAACCAACATATTCTATATTCATCCACATCATACATTGTTTACAATACAATATACATATAGGAGCTAGCGCCATCCAAAACCACAATCCAATGACCTAGATTAGTCAACAACCCTAACTTCTTAACCGAAAGTAGAAAACCATCGGTGAAAAACCATGCGCCGAAAAATCGTCCATAAATGGACACAAAAACCGAGGACTACCCATAAGTGGACACGAAAACCGAGGACCACCCAAAAATGGACACTAATACTACTCATACAAAGAATATAACACATATCCAACACTCCATTCCTAGTCAGCGTGAGGTAAGAAAATTGTTTAGTCTATATCGTAAATGCTATTACAGTCTCAAGGTTTATTCCTTTGCTCAATAATAATGATTAATAACGATATCACTTATTATATTTTGCAGCATATGTCGATGCCGAGCCAATAAACCAGGTCGACAACTTTACTTTTGATGATTTGAGGGCCTACGAGTGGTCATTCTTGCTCCATATCTCTTTACTTATTATTTTTTTGGTTTCCAATTTTGTTTCTATACTCACATGAGTTTCTGGTTTGTTTGCAGGTATACATGTTATTTATCTGGGGTATTACTATTTACCCTCAACCATATTTGTTGGGTTTTACTTTAAAGGAAATGGCTTGGTTTTGGACTAAGCTTTTGACATTGCATAGGAAGAAGAAATAGAGAGGCGCCATGCTACCTCTACAACATAGAAATGTGTTTCAAGCAAACCATGATTTCTTCGTTCGCTGGAAGATAAAGAAGTATACGTTCCTTAATATAATGCTTCAGCCACAAGATAGATCGAAATGAAGCGTTAAGCTTGTTGGGTACTTAAATCCTAGCCATATAGTTTTTGGGATTCCTCTATTACAAAGAGATTCAGATTCTTTAAGTTTAAAGCAATACTTTGATAATCTTTTTTATTCTTGTGCATCATTTCCTCCTTGATGGAGGACGATGACACACAAGATATATATATTCTGGTTTGAGTTGGAATCATAGCCTTACTTACTAGAGTTACGTCTCCATCAAATGTTTGAACAATCATATATTTAACTTCAATAATATTGTTACACACACACACACACACACACACATATATTATTTTAGTATTAAACATCATGGAAAACCCTTTCTCCATAGTGGGTTTTTATGTTACTCGCAGAGCAAGCTTAGTACTTGTTCTTTCCTGAAAGTAAAATAGATCTATAGATCATCTTTGTACCCAAAAATTATTATCAAAACCCTTACTCTATTTTACCTCTATCTATTATGAAAGTCTGATTTAAAAGAAGAAAGATTTAGTAGAGTTCTATTACGGGTTTTTCTCCACTTCTATTTTATGGATATATGAATGAATATCCCTCTTTAAATCTTTTTTTTGCTTTCACATAGTAGTATTGTTAAAGAATATCTATATGCATAAAAGTGTAACAAAACTTCTCTGCAATAATAGATTAAAGCTTGTCCATTCTAGTTATAGATACAAAAGTAGAATAATTTGGAAACCCTTGCATATATTGCATAATAAAGAAATGGTATAAATAAAATATCTTTTCTAATTTTCTTCTTTTTCTAATTCATTATACAATATTTATTTTTCTTCAGAAGAATTTATAAATGACATACACACTCAGTCTATTTATAATAATAAAAGACAATGTTTAGATTTATGTACTAGATGCTTGAGAAGAAATGATTGTAACTATTAAAATGATTAACCTAGTAACTTGAAAAGAATTGTATACACTCTTTTCCTTATGAAATATGCCATGTCTTCTATCTGAAACAAAAAATTATTATTAAACAAAAATATAAGCTAGAAAAGAAAACATATCTGAATCCAAAAGAACACTAGGGAAAAGATGAGGAGAAAATCTAGCTCCACCCAACCATAGACCAGAGAAGCCACAAATTACTTGCTCCTGCACCGCTAAGCAAAATTGTTTATTCCATAGGAAACTGAAAATGTCAATAACCCTTTCCGGGTAATTTTTCCAGAACTTGCCTTTTTCTCAGAACCATCAAGCTCCAATCTCTTCACAAGTACTCAACAATGTCCTACCTACACCATACATGTCTTTCTCCTTGTCTCACCAAGAAGAAAATATAATTCCTAGGTCTTTCTTTTCCAAGTTAGCCTCATCTCCAACTCTTGGTATTCTTGGCCTAACTTTTTTCTTGCTTGTCCCCTCACCTCCCACATCCTTGGGAGTAGGTTTACACTTGTCCTCATGGACAACATTAACATTTACCCAGGTGGTTTTTATCTTTTTTTCACCCTTCCCATGGAATAAATATTTTGTCTTGTTTATAGTTGGGTTTTCTCATCAATTTGTCTCCAGTAAATTTAAAAACAAAATTAAAATAATATTTACATAAGTTTTTCTAATCATCCAATGTTTATGATGATCAAAATATTATCTAGAGTTTTTCTCAACATAGTAACTCAATAATTACACTTCAAATATTTAAATTGGAGGGATATTACATCCTTCCCCCCTTAAACTAAACACCGTCCTCGGTGTTACTTCTGAGCATCTCAGCTCTGGGACATAAATGGATAAGATTTTGTCATAGCTTCCTTTATTTTCCAAGTGGCCTCTTCAGGACCAAAGTCCCTCCACTACACTTTAACCTAGGCGATGACTCTATTCCGCAATAGAGTTTCCTTCATGTTGAGAATGTGTAGTGGTCCCACCTGGAACTCACCTTCTAGTTCTACCTAGATCACATTCCAATTCACAATATGAGTTATATCATGCACATATTTTTTTAACAATAAAACATGAAATACATTATGTACTTTCGGGTTGGATGGCAGTGCAAGCTGGTAGGCTACTAGTCCTACTCTGGCAAGCACTTCAAAAGGCCCACAATATCATGGTGACAACTTATAGATTTTTCCAAGTTTGAAAGAACTGTTTCTAGGTTTCACTTTTATGTATACATGATCTCTAATATTAAACTTTGTGTGTGTCCTTTTCAGATCTGCATAACTTTTATGCTTGTCTTGTGCACTTTTCAAATTATGCTTTGATTTTTGCGCTACCATTTCCATATCTTTTAACATGTCTGGCTCTAAAATGATCCTGTCAACGAGATTGTCTGAACTCATAGGTGTTCTACACCTTCTGCCACACAACACTTCAAAGGGGCTCATCTTTGAAGATGACTGATAACCATTTTTGTATGCGAATTCAACGAGAAGAAGCTAATCATCCCATTTTATTGGGCAGTTCATAACATTCATTCGCAACATATCCTCAACAATGTGGTTAGTCCTTTCGGTTTGACCACCAGTTTGAGGATGATAAGCGATGCTAAAACTCAGTTGTGTATCTAATACACTGAAAAAGGTCTTCCATAAATTGGAATTGAACTTGGTATCTCTGTCAGAAATGATTGTTTTAGGTAAACCGTGCATCTTGAAAATTTCCTTCATAAAAATATCTGCAATATTTATAGCCTTGTAAGTATATTTTACTGTAATAAAGTGTGTTGCTTTGGTAAGTTTGTCAATAATGACCATTATAGAATCATTATGCTTCTAAGTTACAGGTAATCCAGTGATGAAATCCATACTAATTACTTCCCATTTCCATTTCGGAATGGGTATAAGTGTTGTGATAAATCTCACCCTACGAACAGGTTGAGCTCCCCTAGTTGGGTTTTCTCGAACTAAGACAACTAGAAAAAATGGAAACTAACATTCCTATTTTCCACATATTTACGCATGAAATAAGAGAGAAGGAGGAAGATAATGGGGCACCTTTTTATGTCAGATGTCCTCACTGCTCCTTGTCATTCCAGGGTTGGATCCAGTTCAGCTCCAAACATAGTCTACATGCAAAGAAATAGAACCATCCTCCTCTTATACTACTTGTAACAAGTTAGATAAAAGATATCATAACTAGATCAAAATCATTCATACGTAAACTGAAACAAGATGAAAATAAGGAAATAGGCCAAGTTTATTAATATGATAAATAATGGAAGTTACAATCATGATGTGTTGCAAGCCTCCTCCAATGCTCCTCCTATCCAGCCCCACTCTTGAATGTCTTAAGATCAAAATGATGATGCCCTTATGGATTCTCGTCTCCCCTTTTCATCTTGGAATGCACTCATTATATAGGAGTTGGAGGCTTAACCACCATGGAGAAGATCACTCGCTAGATCCGTTAAATTGGGATCTCCAAAATTTTTAGGGAGAAAATATCTTTCAAGGATTTCAAGGAGAAAATATCTCTCAAGGATTTTAAGGAGGAAACACCTCTCAAGATCGATCAAATTAAGATATTAGTTTGAGAAAATATCTCAACCATCCATGAGATTCTCAACTTATCCTTGAGATTAGGAAACTAAATGTGAGGTGGATTCTCACACTAAGTTAATTTCATTTTTATGAATAATAATGAACAATACATGTGTACATAGTATTTTTACCTTCATATGATAAATTTATCTTCGTAAATTTTAGTCCCTCAGGCCTGAAAAAGTATAAAACGATACGAGAGAGAAGTCTTCTAACCAAAGTGGTTAGAGTATTCCTTTTTCATAGTTAGTCTGACGAGGCCAAAAAATGGGTGAAATACCACTCGAAAGACGCCTTTTCAAACCTTTTAATGAGCGTTAAAGGAAAAAATCTCACTCAACAATATTTTCATGTTTAGGGACTCTGAAAAGAGTTTAAAGGAAACTCCAAAGAGTTCATTTTTCGTATCGAATTTATGAGTCTGAAAAAGTGATAAAAGTATACTCGATAACCTATTCTCAAGTATTTATGAGCACAAGAAAAAATAAAGACTGAGCTCGATAACCTATTCTCATGTATTTACGAGCACGAGAAAGAACAAAGACTGAGCTCATTTCTTCCCAACTTAATGTCTATAGGTTGGTACTTTTCCCCTAGCTGAAGTTAGTGGATTAACTCCAACATGATGTCCAGAGGCTAGATACATGCCCCCCGAGCTTCGTTTCGTCTGCCTACTCTTCTTCTATACCATAATAGACTCCTAGCTAGTAATAGAAAAATGTTCACCAGAGAGGGAGGAAAAAAGAGGATCAACTAACACAGGTGGATGAAATGAAGGTTCAATTATGAGATCTAGTGAAAGATTCGACTCAACGTTTATGAGATCTAGCAAAAGACTCAACTCAATCGAAGGGGGGGTTTCTTTCATTTTTTAATGAGCTTGTCACAAAAAATGAACTATGCTCAAAGTAGGTTTCATTTTTACACAAGCTTGAAACAAATAAAACTATGCTTGCGGTGTATGTTTCATTTTTTAATGAGCTTGACATAGGAAAAAAAATATGCTTGTAATCCTTTGTTTTATTTTCTAAAAATATTGACACAGGAAAAAACCCATGCTCATAATCATCTGTTTCATTCTCTAACGAGCTTGACACAGAAATAGGAACTTCGCTCAACACTGGTTTCTTTTTTTAATGAACTTGGAACCAAAAAAAAACCATGCTCATGGTCGTTTGTTTCATTTTTTAACGAGCTTGAAACATGAAAAAAACTATGCTTAAGGCCGGTTTCATTTTTAAATGAGTTTGGAACAAAAAATAAACTATGCTCATGACCTATGGGTTTGATCCTCATAACTTTGTTTCATTTTTTAATGAGATTGAAACTGAAATGGGAACTCTTCTCGCAGACCTTTGATTCAATTTTTAACAATCTTGACAACAGAAACAAGAACTATGCTCGCAATCTCTGGGTGCGATCCCCAGACCTTTGTTTCATTTTTTAATGAGATTTACACATAAAAGTGAACTACGCTCATGGTTGGTTTCATTTTTTAATGAGCTTGAAACCATAAAATAAACCCTGCTCAGGGATGATTTCATTTTTTAACCAGAAAATAAACCCTTCTTAGGACTAGTTTTGTTTCATGTCTTCATCTTTAATTCTGACATGATGGTATCCTGACCTTAGATCTATCTTGGAAAATATTTTATCTTCCAAACTTCATCAAACAAGTTATCAATATGGGGTAGAGGACACTTATTCTTGATTGTCATTTTATTCAGTTGTCAATAATCAATACACAGCCTAAAGGTTCCATCCTTCTTTTTCACAAACAAAACCAGTGCTCCCCATGGAGAAACACTTGGTCTAATATATTGTTTATCCAACACCTCCTATAGTTGTATTTTTAATTCCGTCAACTCATAAAAACTCATCCTAAGGGTGCTTTAAATATAGGCGCAGATTTGGGTACTAGATCTATGGTAAATTCTATGTCCCTTCTAGGAGGTAATCCTGGAATGTATTCTGGAAATACATCCTGAAACTCCCGTAGTATAGGATCATCGGTTAATAGATTTTTAACCACTTTGTCTTGGTTTTCATTTATATGTACAACATAAATTTCACAACATTTTCTTGCATTTCTCTTCAATTGTAAAGCATAAATATGCATTATTGACACACTACGAGGTATACCCTTGATGGCTTTTATTTGCCCAAGTTCATCTAAACAATCAAAATTTTTATTTTTACAATTTACAACAACCACATGTTTTTCAAGCCAGTCCATGCCTATGAGTAAATCATAGGATCCCAATGGTAATACATTCAAATCTATTTTAGTCTCCAACCCATCCATAGTTACTAAGAATTCTTTGACCAACTCTACCACCTTTTGTTTTGTACCAATAGCTACCCATACTAACCATGATTTTTTATGTTTAACTTTATTCAGTTTACCATATTCTAATATAGTAGGGGAAACATAACTTAAACTTGCACCGGGGTCAATTAAAATAGATACAGATTTTTTATTTATCTTACCTTCAATCTCTACCATGGCAGATTGATGATCAACCTGTCGATTTTCCAAGCTTTGTTAATCTTGTGATTACACCGTGCCATGTCATTGACTGTTACCGCTTCCTGAATATTATGCACTGTCAAATTCTTGTTCTTGTTTAGAGAACAATATTTATATAGATGAGGTTCTTTGATCTGTATTATTTTTGAAATGAAATGAAAGAAGATATATTAGAAGGAAATACACATAAATATTGCCAGAAACAGAGAAATACATCAAAACATGATTTCTATTAATGAAAGAAATGTACAGAGACTATAAAAATATAGAGTGCAAGACTCGCTAGAATGGTGGTAGCTTTATATCTGAGAAGATATGTGACGGCTACGTTCATTCACAAGAAGATGATTACAATGAGGCTCCGAAGGAATTTTCATAATAAACATGAATTCCAAAACCCTAGACATCCAAAAACTATCCCTAGGAGAGGAAGCACCAAAAGTCATGTGAGCCCCGTTGGGGTAAGTTAGTACATCAACTTCCTGAGGTCGTAACTTTTGCATACGCTCTCTGTTTTAGGCGTGTGATAGCTCGTTGGAAAGGTATTTTCGAGAAATACACATTATGCCTTCAAATGTTGACAACGTCAATAGTTTGATTGTGGAAAGCCAAGAAAACAATGTTTAGGGCCCCAAAACAGACTTGAAAGTACAAAAAGATGTAATGATATGAAAACTTCCAAAATAAGCCAGTTGGAATAGGTGGGCAACCCATATTATCCACCTAGATGTTGTGTAGGGATTCAAGACAACACCATAAGTGCATAACCCAAAATCACAATTAAATGTCCCCATTACAAAGAAATGTGATGAACTGAAAACTATCAAGGTGAGCCAGTTGGAATTTGGAACATGTGGGTGCCCACCAATATCCACGTGGATCAATCCTCCCCCCTTATGAAGCAATGGTCTCCATTGCATTGAGTTCTTGGGGAAGAGGGGAAAGTGTTTACTAAATATGAATATTGGTGACCTGTGGGCCTTCCTAGAGAAGTTGTGTTGCTTCTATGGAAGGCTGTCATAAACTTGTTGCTGGTAGGGTTGAATCTATTCCACCAACTTGTTGTCTCTGGGCTTGACGAGGCATTTTCTAGGAACCATCGTAGGTGAATAAACAATATATTATTTCTCTTCTACAATTTACTTATATTGGATAGAAGGTGATGAGGCTGCAGTGGTTCCAGTATCCTTTTGTGCATCCTTTGAATAGACTGTGAAGAGGATGAAATTTGCAGTATGAGAGATTACCTTATGGCACTGTTTTGGTGGAACAATAGTCAAAACTAACTCTGGTATCCTATAGAGTTGACCCCTAGAGTAATAATGAAACTACAAGGTCAAGAATCATAAACAACATGATATTTCCACATATATGGTTGGCCTAAAACAACATCATAGACATCAAGTGGGGAAACATCACACAATACCTCATCCTTGAAGGGTTGGATGCCATAGGATAGGCGACACTATTGGCTGACACAGAAATCTCGTCCCTGGTGAAGCCACCTAATGTTATATGGATGTGGGTGTGGTGTTGTCGACACCCCTAATTGTTTGATGACCTTAGATGAGATGAGGTTCTTCTGGATGCCACTATCAACAATGAAATGCAACAGAGTCCCCTTCACCCACATCTTTGAATAGAAGAGGCGCTCCCCCTCTCCAAGATATACCAGTGGTTGAATTGTTGTAGTCGCGACAGTCGCAGTGGGGTCTACGTCGATGATCTGTATTTTTTCATTATTTTCTGGATCAGATTCTGAATCATAGATCGACTCTTTGTCTTTGACCTCGACCACCAATGAATGTTTCGAGCAACATTCATCGGTGTTGTGCCAGGGGATTTTGTGAAAGTCGCACCACTTGCCAGTCTCATTTTTTGTCTTTCCTTTACCCTTATTTTCATGTGTCTTGGAATCCTTGTCAAGAGGTTGTTGGTTAGGGCCATCTTTATCATGCTTTGGTTGTTGCAGAGTTGCAGACCCGAACTCCCATTTGTTCTGGTGCTTACATTTCTGCTCGATTTTGACAACATATCGATAGGCAACTCCCAATGATGAGATGTTTAGGAAATCCATTTCGGTTTGGATGTACCTATGCAAAGCCCCACAATATTTCAGAATGATATGCCACTCGAAGTCTTTGATACCCAGCTTGGTGTGCAAGGTATGGAAATTATTTGTGAACTCTGACACTGTTTGTCTCTTCTCTTGTCATAGTGTGGTTCATCTCATGTACTGGTCTTCATAGTTATCAACAAGGTAATATTGTTCCTTGACCACGTCCACACAAAAATCACAAGTGGGATCGACTCCATATATTCCATATTTCTCTTTGGAACTTTGCTCCCAGTAAGTTTCCCACTAATGTTTGACATGGGGGATAGGCTTGAGGAGTGCGAAGGTGATCTTTTCCCTATCGGAAAAAATGTGAACATATAAATAACCGTCTAGCAGATTTAACCATTTTTTAAGGCATCCACATCTATCTGACCTTCAAATACGGGAATATCAAAATTAACTTGTAACTTGAAGGGATAAGTTCCTCCAAAGTGGCCACTTGATGAATATGGGGATGTTTCTATTGAAAGGCGTTGAAGGATGTGGGCAAAATTCTCCATCATTTCGTCCCTTTGTCGCACGAGATCTTGCTCAAGCAACATGTTAATAGAATCTTCTGCTCCACCATTTTTTCTTTTCTTCCACCATGGAGGGTTTCTTGGGCGTTCGAGAGCGATTTTCCTCAAGAGAGACAAGCTACAGACCCAACTTGCTAAACTCAGACCTCTTCGGGGACATGCACTTGAAAATGATCAAGAACAACCTGATTTGATACCACTGATCCAGATTATTTTTGGAACAAAATGAAAGTAGAGATATTACAATGAAATACACATAAATATTGCCATAAACAAAGAAATACTACAATACATGATTTCTATTAATGAAATAAATGTACAGAGACTGTAAAAGTACAGAGTGCAAGACTCGCTAGAATGGTGGCAACTTTATCTATGAGAAGAGATATGACGGCTACGCTCATTCACAAGAAGATGATTACAATGAGACTCTGAAGGCCTTTTTATAATAAACATGAATGCCAAAACCCTAACCCTAGGAGATGAAGCACCAAAAGACATGTGGGTCCCGTTGGGGTAAGTTAGTACATCAATTTCTCGAGGTCGTAACTTTTGCATACGATCTCCGTTTTAGGCATGTGATAGCCCGTTGGAAAGGTATTTTTGAGAAATATGCATTATGCCATAAAAATATGACATAATCTACAATTTGACAGTGACAAGCCAAGAAAACACTTTTGAGGGCCCCAAAATGGCCCTGGAAGTACAAAAAGATGTACTGATATGGAAACTTCTAAAATAATCCAGTTGGAATAGGTAGACAACCACCATTATCCATTTGGATGCTATGTAGGGCTTCATGACAGCCTTGGAAGTGCAAAACCCATAATTACAAAGAAATGTCCCCATTACAGAGAAATGTGATGAATTGAAAACTGTCAAGGTGAGTCAGTTGGAATTTGGAACAGGTGGGTGGCCACCAATATCCACCTCAATAAGTGATCCCCCCTTAGGAAGAAATGGTCTCCATTGCATTGAGTGCCCGGGGAAGAGGGAAAATCATTTGTTGAATCTGAATCTTGGTGAGCTACGGTCCTTGCTAGAGAAGTTGCGCTACTTGGTCTGTGGAAGGTTGTCACGAACCTGTTGTTGGAGGGGTTGAATCTGTTCCACCAACCTATTTTCTCTTGGATTGAGGGGGCATTGTGTAGGAACAATCGTAGGTGAAGAAACAATATCTTCTTTCTCTTTTGCAATCTTCTTCTGCTGGATAGAAGGTGTTGAGGCTGTAGTGGTTGCAGTAGCTTTCTGTGCATCCTTTGAACAGACTGTGAAGAGGTTGAATTTTGCAGTATGAGAGATTACCATGCGACATTTGTTTGGTGGAACAATAGTCGGAACTACCTCTGGTATCTTGTAGAGTTGACCCCCCAGAATAATAATGACACTACGGGGTCGGGACTCATAAGCCACATGATGTTTCCACATATATGGTTGGCCCAAATCAACATCACAAAAATCAAGAGGGGCAACATCACACACTACCTCATCCTTGAAGGGATGGATTCCATAGGACAGGTGACGATGTTGGATGACACAACGATATTGTCTTGGGTGAAGCCACCTAATGTTGTATGGATGTGGGTGTGGTGTTGTCGACAACCCCAATTGTTTGACGACCTCAGATGAGATGAGGTTTTTTTGGATGCCACTATAAACAATGAAATGCAACAGGGTTCCCTTCACCCACATCTGTGAATGGAAGAGGCACTCCCCCTCTTCAAGATCTAGTGGTGGTTGAATTCTTACGGTCGTGACAATAGTAGTGGGGTGTGTGTTGATAATCTGGATTTTTTCATTATTTTTTGGATCAGATTCTGAATTAAAGTTTGGATCCTTGTCCTTGACCTAGGCCACAAATGACTGTTTCGAGCGACATGCATCRATGTTGTGCCAGGGGATTTTTTGGAAGTCACACCACTTCCCAATGTCATTCTTCGTATTTTCTTTACCCTTCTTTTCTTGTGTATTGGACTGGGTTTCAGGAGGTGTTACACATTATTTTCATCACCCTTATGACCATTAATGATGTAAACCTATCTGTTGCCTTTAGAGGGGTCAGTGGCCTGAATTCCTGAATAAAGAAGGGATAAGAACGTTTACTGAGAGAAGAAGTTGTATTTTCCTTTGTAAAAATCCCTATAAAGGAGGATTTCCACAGGCTACTGAATATGGAAGYTGTGGAAATGCTTGATTTCTGCACCTTGCTCTATAGTTGGGTTGCAGAGTTTCCATAGGTTGCACTACAACTAGGGTGCGAAAATTCCTGTACGTGGGAAAAATGAGCATCTTCTCGATGCTTCTAGAAGGAGAAGCTTATATGGTGAGGTGGCCTCTGAACGGTTTGGATCTTACTTGCTTTCATGATTTAGTGGGATCATCCTAACCTCCTCACCTTATCCTCTTCAACTTATAAAAGGAGAGGAGCTCTCATGGAGAAAGTTAGCTTGAGTTTGATTGGGTTGGAAAGTTATTGAGCCTTTGAGATTAGAAATTTGGCTTCAGATTGTTAGCTTGGTATGTTGGCTTTGAGCTTTGTCAAGATAGATTGTGAGTATCTATCAGATCCATGGTCTCAGAATCCTTGGAGAAAGAAGTGTGTGGGAAGCAAGGAACTGTTGGAAGGAACCTTACGACATCAAGGCATCTGGTTGTAATCTCTCTTCCTATTATTTAATATAATACAGTGGCATGCTTCTTTCCCATAACATTATCTTTATTTTATTGCATAATTCCTTGATCATATGCATAGGTTGTCATTGAATATACTTCTACTACTTTCACTTTGGTTGGGTTGTGTCTCACTACAGGATCAATATCACAAGAGCACTGGAGCGAAACAAGAACAAAAAAGACATAAAGAAGCGACACTTAAAGGTATGTCTCTCGTCTTTTGTTCAGTAGTAAATTTGATGATTAGAGCCTAGGGAAAGCGTCATGTTCTGTCTTGTTTTGTTCTAGATATAGGTGGATCGAGGGAGATTAGTTTATGTCCGCATTTACCGATTTATCCGATAACTGGCGACTCCACTGGGGAACCGATTGTTTTCCTAGTTTTCCTTGCTTTCTGGCTTTGATTGCTTGTATTCTATTTTCTGAGTCACTGGGATATCCACACCCTTCTTTGAGGGACAGTGTGATGACTTAGGATTTCCGCACCCTACCTATTTAGACCAGTGCGTAAACTTCACACCCTACCCATATCTGGCCTGCGCAAATTAGCGATTTCCACACTGTGTTAATCTACAGCTTGCGGAAATTGTGAAAATTTTGATTTTTGATGGTTTTTTTCTTACCCAGACCTTGGATTTAGTTTTGGGGTGAATTTTTGGGTTTGATTATGATCTGTTTACAGTCTACTTGACAACTTTGAAACTGCTTTTAGCCATCTTTGCTTTGTTTTCTTTTGAAAAATTTAGTCTCTTTCTTTGAGTGTCTTTCAGTTACAAAGCACTGTCTTTTCTTTAGAATTGTTTGGTGAAAGAAATTCTTTTTCTTTTATTGAATAGTTCGTGTTAAAAGAGAAAATTGTTTGGGTTGCTTGGTTTCATGTCGATTTGCTATTTCTTTTAGCTATCTTTGAAACAAAAAAAAATTAATTTCTTGCTTTATATTAGATTGGGGGAATCCTTGCATTTGAAGTAGCAAAATTGCATGATTTTTGGTCTTAAATTCTTAAAAACTTTCCCCATCATGGCTGGGGGGGGGGCATGAATCGTGTATTGGTGTACAGTCTATTTTGCTCATTTCTTGAGAATCTTGATATTGATGAGTTTAATAAATTTTGGGACATTGTGCATCTGGGAATGATAAATGTTTTCTCTTTCTTGTAGCATAACTTTCATCGAAATGAAAAGATTGCATCTTCATCTCTTTGCATAACTTTCGATTCGGTCAAAACACCATATTGTCCACACCATTTTCCTTTTGAGTAACAACAGCCATAAAATAAAGAACTTATAAAAATTGATTAGACATTTTTATATTTTCTGGCCGCAAACCTATATTAGATTAGTTGTAGGGATTTGGAATAGGTGTGAAAGATAACTTTCCAAAGCTGCAAACACACATAAAATATTGAGTTAGGGAGCGGTTAAATCCACTTATTACATTTTGTCTTGGAAGCCCTTCTCACGCAAGTGTCAAACCTGAGGTCAAATTGATACTGGCAGAGTTACTCACCCTGCTTTGTTGGTCTTGGTGTAGAGATTGTGCGTATTATGGGGGTCGCTTGAAGGTATACCCACGATGATGAGTGGAAGCCTTTCAAGTTGATTTCGGGCTAGATACCTTGCCCTTGCGCATGGATCATACTGTTGACTATTTCCCCAAGCATCACTATAGTGATTGGTAACCTTAGTGACCTATCTCTTTAGGGTATTTACACAAGGTGACTGTGGAGGGGAAAGTCTTCACGGTACCTGGAATCGACGTTGGCCAAACTCACTCAGGCTCCTTGGAGGGTATACCCATGATTATGTGTAAGAGATTGCACCGGGGTGTAAGTCCGTTAAGAAGGTCGTCAATGTAACTTTTCCACCCTCTCTATCTTAGCCCCTTCTTACTTTGTTCCCACGATGTTGGATTTCATCACCAACTAGTGTGCTCATTGTGAGAAGGTTTTGTTTGCTTCCTTGCTTACTAGATTTTTAGCGTGTGTTTTTTGTTGTCCCTAGCAGAATCTAGGTTGGATATTTATTTAATGGCGTCTGTTCCCGGAACGACCAATGAAGGAATCCCTGTTCCAGGGGAATTTTTTTTTTTTCCTTCTTATGGGAACATTGGTCCTCCTCCCATTGCTACTCTGAGCCTTCCAGGTCTCACAATTGGATTACCAATATGGTTGTTTTCCACTCAGGTAATCCTGAATGCAACTAGTGCTTATGTTGTAAGAACTTCCCCCTAAGAACATCAACCTCATGTTGATCATTCACCTTCTTCACCAGTAAGATCTTCTTCACCTTCTCCACTTGCAAGGTCTTCTTCCATTTCATCTTCTTCGTCGAGTGAAATATCTGAAGCTAGTAACTTGGTGGATAAGAAGAAGAAGAAAAGGAAGAATAAGAAGAAGAAAAGTAAACAAGGATCTAAAATTCCAACCACTGCCAGACGTGTTGGAAAGAAATCAGTTACTGTTGATCATGTTTGTAGTGTTGATGATGTCAAGATCATCCAAACAACCCGTAAACCTAGGTACCCTTGCAGGCTTTGTAAGGGTATCCATATTCTTAAAGATTGCCCTGGTCTATCGAAGGTTATAAAAGTATGGTCTACACACCCTCTCCAACCCATGTCGTCAGCCTCTGAACAACATGCTGATGGCCTCCCGTCTACTAGTCAAAATACCCTTGGGAAGAAGAAAAGTAGAGAGAAGTTTCCTTGTAGGTTATGAAAAGGGCATGCTGACTCATATTTGCCCTGATATGGAAGAAGCCTCAAAATTCCTAGAAGACATGACTTTCACAGCCTCAAATTCTAGTTGCTTATCACAATCTTACTCTCAAACCACCTGTAGTTGATGGAACGATCAATCCATCCCCTTCATCGCTCAGTCTGGTTGATCAAGTGGTCGATATGGTCACGTCCTTAGGTGAACCAGTTGACCAAGTGGTCGATCTGATCCCATCCTCAGTCAATCCCACTCTCCCGTTAGAGAGTGAAACCCCAACGGTTGATCCTTTTCCAACCGTCGACCACATTCTACCCTTGGAGAATGAAACCCAAGTGGTCGATCTGATCTCGTCATCGGTTGATCCTACTCTCCCGCTCAAGAGTAAACCCAATACTTCTCATGTTTTTCTCGTTGATACAAAATCTATCGTGTTGGGAGACGTTCCTCCTTCTCCCCTGGAACCCCCTCCAAGTAATGAGACCATCCTTTTTAATCGGGGTGTGCTAACTGGACCTCGTCTTCCCTCTCACATTACTTTCCAGATTATAGTACAGGTTTGTGGTCGGGACGTTCCTCAGACGTTGATAGATGAAGGTTCATCTGTTAGTATTTTATCCTCTCTTGCTTGGACAAAATTGGGTTGTCCTCAGCTTGCACCAATTACGCAGAATCTGTTAGCTTTTAACAGAAGAACCAATGAACCTTTAGGGATGCTTCCTCAGTTTCCTGTAACTTTGGGAGGGAAAATTGTCTTTATTGATGTCATGGTAGTCCAAGATCCCTTGGATTTTTCTTTACTCCTAGGGAGAGATTATGTCTATGCCATGAAATCTATTGTGTCCACTCTTTTTCGTGTGATATCTTTCTCGCACGATGGAAGAATTATGACCATTGATCAAATTTTGTTTTTTGGTCCTGACTTGACCTCAATGACCTCCCTACACGGTTCTTATATGTAGACGGTATCATCCCTTCCACAGGTCAATTATGTGGTGTTGTCTCCCATGACTTCGGCTTCCGATGAATTAGATCTGGTATTCGACATGATGATTTATTCGATAGGGATTTTAGATCATGATCTCCTTACCCCTATCACGACCCTCGACATGTGTTCCTTCCAGAGTGTGTTTCTTCCATCAAGTGAAGATCTCTTGGAATCCATGAATGAGTTTTTTTCTTTGACATGGTGTCCTTCCAGAGCATTGTCCTCTTGGAAGCTATGATCACGGAGAGAGTTGAGCATAGGTTTTCTGATTTCAAGCTCATTAAAAAGTGAAACCAACCTTGAGCATGGTTTTTTGATTTCAAGCTCGTTAAAAAATGAAAGCAGCTGAGGATAGTTTCCGCGTCCCTGTAGAAACCTCATTAAAAAATGAAACAAAGATTACGAGCATAGTTCCCATTTCTGTGTCAAACTCGTTAAAAAATGAAACAATGGTCTAGGGATTATACCTAGAGTCACGAGCATAGTTCTTCTCATGTGTCAAGATCATTAAAAAATGAAACAACTTCCCCCTCTCCGTTTGGGTCAAGTCCTACGTATAGTATTTGAAGCTTCATTTAATTATCCTTTGCAGTTGGATTAAACAAAGCTTTGGGGGCATTTGCCTCATCCTCTGGACTTCATGCTGAAGTTAAACTGCTAGCTTCTAAAGCTGGGGGCTAAGTACCAACCGTGCGAATTCATGAACCATGCGTTGGGAAGTCACAATCATATTTTTCTATGGTTCAAGCTTGTGTAAAAATGAAACCACCTACCTCAAGCATAGTTTCCTCTGGTTCAAGCTTGTGTAAAAATGAAACCAGGTCCAAGCATAGTTTCAACTAGTTTTAAGCTTGTGTAAAAATAAAATCTATCCCAAGCATAGTTTTGTTTTGTTCTAAATCTTGTGTAAAAATGAAAACAATCTCGAGCTTAGTCTTTGTTCTTTCACATGCTCGTAAATACATGAGAATAAGTTATCGAGCTTATTCTTTGTTCTTTCTCATGCTTGTAAATACATGAGAATAAGTTACCGAGCTTAGTCTTTGTTCTTTCTCATGCTATTAAATCAATGAGAATGTAACCAAGTAAACTTTTATCACTTTTTTAGACTCGTAAAGGTTATACGAAAAAGGAATCCCCTGGAGTTCCCTTTAAGCTCTTTTCAGACTCTCTAAACATGAAAAGATTGCCGAGCGACCTTGTTCTTTTCACGTTCTTAAAAGTATTTGAAGAAAACATTTGATGGGCGGTAGGTTATCACTTTTTCGGTCTCATCAAACTAATTTACGAAAAAGGAACTGAGAGAGTTCTCTTTAAGTATTTTCCAGACTCTCTAAACATGAAAAACCCATGAGTTTTCTTTCTTTGGACTCGTAAAACAAGCATCGAAAGGCCCGTATGGGACCGAACCACTCCTTCTTAGGGTTCATTAAATATACTCCAAGGGACTCATCCAAAGGATGAGCTTACATTACAAGCATATTTTATCCTCCTCAAGCTTGTGTAAAAATAAAGAGGTACTCGCCAGAAATGGTGGGGGAAAAATTGGGAAAGAAATGTGTATAAACCTGTATTCTATGGAAGAGTCACCTTTGAACATGACACCCTTTCAATCGCTTTGTGTCTAGGTTGGTAAATCCACTTGTCTCTTGATCATAATCCTTTATAAGATTACAAATTGGTATGTGATCCTTGTTGTTGAGTCAGTGCTTCCAATACAGTTGTTGTGTCGTCAATATGTTCAAAGAGAAGTTCAACCCGGAAATCCTTCTATTGCATTAGCCATTTATGTAGTCCTTAAGCCTTCTATTGCGTCGACCATCCCTGAGTCGGTCTTGAATCATTTGTTACTCTAATCTACTTCAAATCTTGTTACCCGTTTCGTGTCATTGATGAGGGATGCATTAAGGCCCTCCTGTGACGAGTCTTTTCCTATCGACTTCAACTCATATCCAGGAATTAGACTTAGAAACTAATTGGTACCTTGGAACTTGCATACCTCAATGGAAGGTTTCCTCACTTTCGAGAGTGGGTTTTCATTATTGACCCCTGATCGGGAGATTCCGCGGAGTGTTCGACTTTATCTCATTAATTCACATTCGTTGGATTGTACTAGTGTACCTTGGGAGTCATTGACATTAATGGTGATTTCCCTCGCTCTTGTTAACAATATTCACTAATGACCGGTAATCAAGTGGTTTCTACCATGTTCGACTTCAACACATGTATTCACATGGTTAGATTCGTACTATAGAGTGGTGGAGATGAATACCCTGAATATTTTCTCAGTGATTCAGGTTGCGTTGGAGTATATTCAGTTTGTACTATTGAATAGATCCACATTGTATGTCTCGTGGCTATGTTCAAATTTGAGTCTTTAACACACAGATCCACAGTGTATTTTTGGTGGCTATGTTCAGATTTGAGTCATATTGGCATGGATCCATAGTGTATGTTTGGTGGCCATGACCCGTCTTACTTGACATGGATCTTCGCATATCGACATTTATGCTTTGAGTTTATATTCTGAGTATGGGAATGCCTACCTCGGTGATGATATATTATTGTACTGTATTTCCTTGTTTGTTGGCAGGTTTCTGACCGACTATTCCTTGTTCCCTACACACACTCGACAAAGTATATCATATATCACTCTGTTCTAACTTCATACTTTGGGGGGCTCTCTGTTACACATTATTTTCGTCACCCTTATGACCGTTAATGATGTAAACCTATTTGTTGCCTTCAGAGGGTTCAGTGGCCTGAATTCCTGAAGAAAGAAGGGAGAAGAACTTTTACTGAGAGAAGAAGTTGTATTTTCCTTTGTAAAAAACTCTATAAAGGAGGATTTCCACAGGCTGCTCTATATGCAGGGTGCAAAAATGATTGATTTCCGCACCTTTCTCTATAGTTGGGTTGCGGATTTTCCGCAGGTTGCACTACAACTAGGGTGTAGAAATTCTTGTACGTGGGAAAAATGAGCATCTTCTCGATGCTTCTAGAAGGAGAAGCTTCTATGGTGAGGTGGCCTCTGAACGATTTGGATCTTACTCACTTTCATGATTTAGTGGGATCATCCTAACCTCCTCACCTTATCCTCTTCAAATTATAAAAGGAGAGGAGCTCTCATGGAGAAAGTTAGCTTGAGCTTGATTGGGTTGGAAGGTTCTTGAGCCTTGAGATTAGAAATTTGGCTTGAGATTGTTAGCTTGGTATGTTGTATTTGAGCTTTGTCAAGATAGATTGTGAGTAGCTATCAGATCCATGGTCTCAGAATCCTCGGAGCAAGAAGTGTGTGGGAAGCAAGGAACTGTTGGAAGGAACCTTACGACATCAAGGCATCTGGTTGTAATCTCTCTTCCTATTATTTAATATAATATAGTTGCATGCTTCTTTCCCATAGAATTATCTTTATTTTATTGCATAATTCCTTGATCATATGCATAGGTTGTCATTGGATATACTTCTACTGCTTTCACTTTGGTTGGTTTGTGTCTCACTGCAGGATCAGTATCACAAGAGCATTGGAGTGAAACATGAACAACAAAGACATAAAGAAGCGACGCTTAAATGTATGTCTCTTGTCTTTTGTTCAATAGTAAATTTGATGATTAGAGCCTAGGGAAAGCACCATATTTTGTCTTGTTTTGTTCTAGATCTAGGTGGATCTAGGGAGATTAGTTTATGTTTGCATTTACCAATTTATCTGATAACATGAGGTTGTTGGTTAGGGGTGTCTTTATCATGCTTTGGTTGTTGCGGATTTGCAGACCTGAAATCCCATTTGTTTTGGTGCCTAATTTTTTTCTCGATTTTGACAACATATTGATAGGAAGCTCCCAATGATGAGATGATTAGGAAATCCATTTCAGTTTGGATGTACCTATCCAGAGCCCCACGGTATTCTAGAACAAGATGTCGCTCAGAATATTTGGTACCCATCTTGGTGTGCAAGGTATGGAAAGTATTTGTGAACTCCGACACTATTGGGCTCTTTTCTTTCCACAATGTGGTCCATCTCATGTATTGGTCTTTATAGTTATCAATAGGGTAATATTGTTCCTTGACTGCATCCACAAAAAATCGCAAGTGGGATCGACCCCATATATTCTAGATTCATTTGTGGAACTTTGCTCCCAGTAATTTTCCCACCAATGTTTGACATGGGGGAGAGCCTTAAGGAGTGTGAAGGTGATCTTTTACCTGTTAGAAAAATTGTGAAGAGAGAAATAACCTTCTAGCAGATTTAACCATTTTTCTAAGGCATCCACACCTATAGCCCCTTCAAATACGGGAATATCAAAATTAACTTTTACCTTAACTTGTATCTGGTATCCAGTAGAGATGATCCCCCAGAGTAATAATGACACTACCTATCAGGACTCATAAACATCATGACATTTCCACGTATATGGTTGGCCCAAAACAACATCACAGACATCAAGAGGGGCAACATCACACACTACCTCATCCTTGAAGGGTTGTATGCCATAGGAAAGGCGACACTGCTGGCTGACACAAAAATATCGTCCCTAGTGAAGCCACCCAATGTTGTATGGTTGTGGGTATGGTGTTGTCGACAACCCCAATTGTTTGAGGACCTCAGGTGAGATGAGGTTCTTTTGGATGCCACTATCAACAATGAAATTCAATGGGGTCCCCTTCACCCACATCTGTGAATGGATGAGGTACTCCCCCTCATCAGGATCTACTGGTGGTTGAATTTTTTTGATCATGAAAGTAGTAGTGGGGTCTACGTTGATGATCTGTTTTTTTTCATTATTTTCTAGATCATATTTTGAAACAGAGTTCGGCTCCTTGTATTTGACCTTGGCCACCAATGAATGTTTTGAGTGACATTCATCGATGTTGTGCCAGGGGTTTTTGTGGAATTCACACCATTTCCCAGTGTCATTCTTTGTATTTCCTTTACCCTTCTTTTCATGTGTCTTGGACTGATTGTCGGGAGTCAGTTGGTTAGGGCCATCTTTATCATGCTTTGGTTGTTGTGGATTTGCAGACCTAAACTCCCATTTGTTCTAGTGCCTAAATTTCTGCTTGATTTTGACAACATATTGATAGGAAACTCCCAATGATGATATTCTTAGGAAATCCATTTCGGTTTGGATGTACCTATGTAGAGCCCCACGATATTTCAGAACCAGATGCCACTCAGATTCTTTGATACCCAACTTGGTGCGAAAGGTATGGAAATTATTTGTGAATTCTGACACTGTTTGACTCTTCTCTTGTTGCACAATGGTCCATCTCATGTATTGATCTTCATAGTTATCAACATGGCAATATTGTTCCTTAACCGCATCCACAAAAAAATCCCAAGTGGGCTCAACCTCATATATTCCAGATTCCTCTGTGGAAATTTTCTCCCAGTAAGTTTCCCACCAATGTTTGATATGGAGAGCCTTGAGGATTGCGAAGGTGATCTTTTCCTTGTTGGAAAAATTGTGAATAGAGAAATAACCTTTTAGCGGATTTAATCATTTTTCTAAGGCATCCACATCTATCTGACCTTAGAAATATGAGAATATCAAAATTAACGTGTACCTTAAAGGGATAATTTCCTCCAAAGTGGTCGCTTGATGAAGATGTGTATGTTGCTATCATAAGGTGTTGAAGGATGTGGGAAAAATTCTCCATCATTTTGTCCCTTTGTCGCACGACAAATTTATCAAGAAATAGGTTAATAGAATCTTCTGCTCCCCCATTTTTATTTTCTTCCACCATGGAGGTTTTCTTGGGCGTGCGAGAGTGATTTTACTCAAGAGAGACAAGCTCGAGACCCAACTTGTTATACTCGGACCTCGTTCGGGACATGCATTGAAAAATGATCAAGAGAAGCCTTCTCTGATACCACTAATCCGGATTATTTTCGGAACGAAAAGAAAGCAGATATATTGCAATGAAATACACATAAATATTGCCAGAAACAGAGAAATACAACAATACATGATTTCTATTAATGAAAGAAATGTACATAGACTGTAAAAATATAGAGTGCAAGACTTACTAGAATGGTGGTATCTTTATCTATGAGAAGAGATGTGATGGATACGCTCATTCGCAAGAAGATGATTACAATGAGGTTCTAAAGGTATTTTATAATAAACATGAATGTCAAAACCCTAGACATCCAAAAACCTAACCCTAAGAGATGAAGAACCAAAAGTCATGTGGGCCCCGTTGGGGTAAGTTAGTACATCAACTTCTCGAGGTCGTAAATTTTTCATACTATCTCCCTTTTAAGCCTGTGAGTCCATTGGAAAGGTCTTTTCAAGAACTACGCTTTATGATGTCAAACTCTGAATCCGTCTACAGTTTGACTATGGCAAGCCAAGAAAACATTGTTTATGGCCCCAAAACGACCCTTGAAGTACATAAATATGTACTAAGATGAAAAATTCCAAAACAAGCCAGTTGGAATAGATGGGAGGCCACCAATATCCACCTAGATGTTGTGTAGGGCTTCAAGACAACCCCGAAAGTGTAGAACCCACAATTACAAAGAAATGTCCCCATTACAAAGAAACATGTTGAAGTGAAAACTGTCAAGGTGATCTAGTTCAAATTTGGAACAGGTGGGTGGCCACTAATACCCACCTGGATTAGTCCTCCCCCCTTAGGAAGCAATGGTCTCCATTGCGTTGAGTGCCTAGGGAAGAGGGGACAACGTTTGTTGAATATGAATCTTAGTGAGCTGCGGGCCTTGCTGGAGAAGTTGCGTTGCTTGGTATGTGGAAGGTTGTCAGAAACATGTTGCTAGCGAGATTGAATCTATTCCACCAACCTATTGCCTCTAGGCTTGACAGGGCATTGTGTAGGCACCATCGTAGGTGAAGAAACAATATCTTCTTTCTCTTCTACAATATGTTTCTACTGGATAGAAGGTGTTGAGGCTGCATTATCCTTTTGTGCAACCTTTGAAGAGACTGTGAAGAGGCTGAATTTTGTAGTTTGAGAGATTACCTTGCGGCGTTGTTTTGGTGGAACAATAGTCAGAACAACATCTGGTATCCAGTAGAGATGACCCCCCAGAGTAATAATGACACTACGGGGTCAGGACTCATAAACATCATGACGTCTCCACGTATATGGTTGGCCCAAAATAACAACACATACATCAAGAGGGGCAACATCACATACTACCTCATCCTTGAAGGGTTGTATGCCATAGGAAAGGTGACACTACTATCTGACACAGAGATATCGTCTCTGGTGAAGCCATCCAATGTTGTATGGTTGTGGGTGTGGTGTTGTTGACAACCCCAATTGTTTGACAACCTCAGATGAGATGACGTTATTCTTGTTGTTGCTATCAACAATGAAATGCAATGGGGTCCCCTTCACCCACATCTGTAAATGGAAGAGGTGCTCCCCCTCTTCAGGATCTACTGGTGGTTGAATTGTTGTGGTCACGACAATAGTTGTGGGGTTTTCTTTGATGATCTGTATTTTTTCATTTTTTTCTGGATTAGATTTCGAATTAGAGTTCGGCTACTTGTCTTTGACCTCAACCACCAATGACTGTTTCGAGCAACATTCATCGGTGTTGTGCCTAGGGATTTTGTTGAATTCACACCACTTCCTAGTGTCATTCTTCGTCTTTCCCTTACCCTTCTTTTCCTTTGTCTTGGACTGGTTTTTGGGAGGTTGTTGGTTAGGGTCGTCTTTATCATGCTTTGGTTATTGCGGATTTGCAGACCCGAACTCCCATTTGTTCCGGTGCCTAAATTTATGCTCAATTTTGACATCATATCTATAGGCAACTCCCAATGATGAGATGTTTATGAAATCCATTTCGGTTTGGATGTACTTATGTAGAGCCCCATGATATTTCAGAACTAGATGTCGGTTAGAGTTGTTGATACCCATCTTGGTGTGCAAGGTATGGAAAGTATTTGTGAACTCCAACACTTTTTGGCTCTTCTCTTGTCGCAGTGTGGTCCATCTCATGTAATGGTATTAATAGTTATGAAGAGGGTAATATTGTTCCTTTACTGCATCCACAAAAAAATCCCAACTGGGTTCGGTCCCATATATTCCATATTCCTTTGTGGAAGTTTGCTCCCAGTAAGTTTCCCACCAATGTTTGACATGGGGGAGAGTCTTGAGGAGTGTGAAGGTGATGTTTTCCCCGTCGGAAAAATTGTGAACAAAGAAATAACATTATAGAAGATTTAACCATTTTTCTAAGGCATCCGCATCTATATGACCTTCAAATACGGGAATATAAAAATTAACTTGTACCTTGAAGGGATAAGTTCCTCGAAAGTGGTTGCTTGATGAAGATGCACCTATTTCTATCAGAAGGCGTTGAAGGATGTGGGAAAAAATCTCCATGATTTCGTTCCTCTGTCGTGCGAGAGCTTCATCAAGCAACAAGTTAATAAAATCTTCTACTCCGTCGTTTTTATTTTCTTCCGCCATAGAGGGTTTCTTGGGTGTACGAGAGTGATTTTCCTCAAGAGAGACAAGCTCGAGACCCAACTTGCTATACTCAAACCTCGTTTGGGAAATGCACTGAAAAACGATAAAGAGCAGCCTGCTCTGATACCACTGATCTGGATTATTTTTGAAACGAAATGAAAGTAGAGATATTACAATAAAATACACATAAATATTGCCATAAACAAAGAAATACAACAATACATGATTTCTATTAATGAAAGAAATGTATGAAGACTGTAAAAATACATAGCGCAAGACTCGCTAGAATGGTGGCAGCTTTATCTCTGAGAAGAGATGTGACGACTATGCTCATTCGCAAAAATATTATTACAATGAGGCTTTGAAGGCCTTTTTATAATAAACATGAATGCCAAAACCCTAGACATCCAAAAAGCTAACCCCAGGAGATGAAGCACCAAAAGTCATGTGGGACCTGTTGGGGTAAATTAGTACATCAACTTGATGGGGTCGTAACTTTTTCATACGATCTCTATTTTACATTATGCCATCAAACGTTGACTCCATCTATAGTTTGAATGTGGAAAGCCAAGAAAACATTGTTTAGGGCCCCAAAATGGCCCTGGAAGTACAGAAAGATGTATTGATATGAAAAATTCCAAAATAAACCATTTGGAATAGGTGGATGACCACCATTATCCACCTGGATGTTGTGTAGGGATTCAAGACAACCCAAGAAGTGCAAAACCCACAATTACAAAGAAATTTCCCCATTACATAGAAACGCGTTGAACTGAAAACTGTCAAGCTGAACCAGTTGGAATTTGGAACAGGTGGGTGGCCACCAATATCCACCTGGATTAGTCCTCCCCATTTAGGAAGCAATGGTCTCCATTGCGTTGAGTTCTCGGGGAAGAGGGGAATTTTTTTGATGAATCTGAATCTTGGTGAGCTGCAGGCGTTGTTGGAGAAGTTGCGTTGCTTGGTCTATGGAAAGTTGTCACGAACCTGTTGTTGGCGAGGTTGAATTTGTTCCACCAACCTGTTGTCTCTGGTCTTGACAGAGCATTGTGTAGGCACTATCATAGGTGAAGAAACAATATTATCTTTCTCTTCTGCAATCTACTTCTACTGGATAGAAGGTGTTGAGGCTGTAGTGGTTTCAGTAGCCTTTTGTGCATCCTTTGAACAGACTGTGAATAGGCTGAATTTTGCATTATGAGAGATTACCTCGTGACAATTTTTTGGTTGAACAATAGTCAAAACTACCTCTGGTATCCTATAGAGATGACCCCTGAGAGTAATAATAACACTACGGAGTCAGGACTCATAAAAATTATGACGTTTCCACATATATGGTTGGCCCAAAACAACATCATAGACATCAAGAGGGGAAACATCAAACACTACCTCATTCTTAAAGGTATGGATGCCATAGGATAGGCGACACTGTAGGCTGACACATAGATCTCGTCCTTGGTGAAGCCACCCAATGTTGTATGGTTGTAGGTGTGGTGTAGTCAACAACCCCAATTGTTTGATGACCTCAGTTGAGATGAGGGTCTTCTAGCTGTCGCTATCAACAATGAAATGCAATGAGGTCCCCTTCACCCACATCTATGAATGGAAGAGGTGCTCCCCTTCTACAGGATCTACTGGTGGTCGATGTGTCGCGGCCATGACAATAGCAGTGGGGTCTGCGTCAGTGATTTGTCTTTTTTCAATATTTTTTGGATCATATTTCAAATCAGATTTCGGCGCCTTGTCTTTGACCTCGACCAGCAATGACTATTTCGAGCAACATTCATTGGTGTTGTTCCATGGGATTTTGTGGAAGTCGCACCACTTCCTAGTGTCATTCTTCGTCTTTCCTTTTCCCTTCTTTTCTTGTGTCTTGGACTGGTTGTCGAGAGGCTGTTGGTTAGGGTTGTATTTATCATGCTTTGGTTGTTGTGGATTTGCAGACCCAAACTCCCATTTGTTATGGTGCCTAAATTTCTGCTCAATTTTGACAGCATATCGATAAGCAACTCCTAATGATGAGATGTTTAGGTAATCAATTTTAGTTTGGATCTACTTATGTAGAGCCCCATGATATTTTAGAACCAGATGCCCCTCAAAGTCTTTGATACCCATCTTGGTGTGCAAGGTATGGAAAGTATTTATGAACTCTGACATTGTTTGGCTCTTCTCTAGTTGCAGTGTGGTCCATCTCATGTATTGGTCTTCATAGTTATCAACAGGGTAATATTGTTCCTTGACCGCATCCACAAAATAATCCCAAGTGGTCTCGACCCCATATATTCCAGATTCCTATGTGGATCTTTGCTCCCAGTAAGTTTCCCACCAATTTTTGACATGGGGGAGAACCTTGAGGAGTGTGAAAGTGATATTTTCCTTGTCGGAAAAATTGTGAACAAAGAAATAACCTTCTAGTAGATTTAACCATTTTTCTAAGGCATCTGCATCTATCTGACCTTCAAATACGAGAATATAAAATTAACTTGTACCTTGAAGGGATAAGTTCCTCCAAAGTGGTCTCTTGATGAAGATGTGCATGTTGTTATTGGAAGGCGTTGAAGGATGTGGGAAAAATTCTCCATCATTTCGTCCCTCTATCGTTGGAGAGCTTGTTCAATAAAAAGGTTAATAGAATCTTATTCTCCATGGTTTTTCTTTTCTTTCGCCATGGAGGGTTTCTTGGGTGTGTGAGAGCGATTTTCCTCAAGAGAAACAAGCTTGAGACCCAACTTGCTATACTCGGACCTCGTCGGGGACATGCACTGATACCACTTGTTAGCAACAATTGTGGTATCGGGGAACAAAGGTACGCAGGTCTGCAGGATTGCGCGATAGGTGCCCAAGCGCAGCACACAGAAGAAATCTGTTTGGGGCCCGAGTCAAGCAAGCAAGCCTGATCATGGACACGAGAAGCAGCGAAAGAGATCTAGATCGTCCGTCTGAGAAAGGACACGTGGCAGGAGATCGGCGTCATCAAGGAAGTCACTCCTGGATTGCTTGCAGGAGAAGAGCCCAACACCCATCAGTCTTATGTCACGATTTGTTTATAAAGGGTGATCAGATGGAGATAATGGCTCTAGAAGGTATCACTCTAACTCAGGGACTGAGTCTGGTACGTAAAGAACAGAGGAGGTCTGGAATCCTAACTTCAGCCAGTGGGTTGATTAAAAGATGAGCAGGTGGAAGACTTAGAAGAAGATGAACAAACAACTATGGGCAACAGGCTTGCGGCGGATTGTAGGGGAAAAACTCTGAAAGAAGGATCCTCCTGGTTTCAGGGCTTCGAGAAACTGAATAAAGGACTTGACTGGATCCTCCAATTCCAAGTCATTCAGCGTCAAAGAAATCACAGGAACTGACTAGAGGCTCCGTAACTATTACAGTGATCCATTACAACATCATCTAATTAGAGGCTCCGTAACTATTACAAGGATCCATTACAACATCATCCTATATAGCTACAGCTCAACTGGATCCTCCAATTCCGAGCTGCTCTAACACAGTTGTAAAACAAAGACATGAAAGAAATTGGCATCCATAAGGAAAGAAGTTCCAAAGTTCATATATATCCCTAACAACAATGCTTCATTAAAACTTTACAACCCGGAGCTTTGCTCAACCATCGATGCTTACAAAAGGCAAAATGCCTACATATACTTGGAACTGAATTCGCTCCTCAAGGCGCGATCATATCAGGAATTCAATGCTTGACATTGAGGAGCATCTCTGCTAAGTTACGCATGTAGATGTTGGGCAGAATTCCCATGCATTCGTCTGTCAGACATAATCTTTGTCAGCCTGGACTGACAGTCACCTTCTGCGCTTTATACACGCTCCTTTCTAACCTTCTATTTAAGGAAGGAGATGATGTATCACCCACCTTCCTCATTTGCATTAACTGATTCATCGAGACCTGAGAGGCAGAATGACAAACATAAACGCCCCTCCCCCAGGCCTCCTTCTCGATGACTAGGCGCCAAATTCGTGGGCCCGATTCTGGGCGCTATCGAAAATTCAGGGTTCGGAGTTTCAAAGTACAAGAAGTAAGGGGTGCCAGCTTTCCGAAATCTGATACCCGATATGCGATGAGCTCCACCTTTGTGAGCTAGCCCTTACCGGCTAGAACTCCGATTGCCAATGCGCCTTCCGTGCTAGCCCTTTGACTAGGCCCTGGTCCAAGTGACCACTACCATATGCCTTTGACCATATTCTCCATCGGGGTTTTGCGGTTCGCACTTTTGAAGTGCACAAATCACTCGTCCCCAAGATCCCCGATATCCCGATGGCTTCAAGTTCGCCGATGGGCGCTTCCCTGTCGGGACTTTCCTGATGACGCCGATCTCCTGCCACGTGTCCTTTCTCAGACGGACGGTCTAGATCTCTTTCACTGCTTCTCGTGTCCATGATCAGGCTTGCTTGCTTGACTCAGGCCCCAAACATATTTCTTCCGTGTGCTGTGCTTGAGCACCTATCGCGCAATCCTGCAGACCTGCGTACCTTTGTTCCCCGATACCACAATTGTTGCTAACACCACTGATCCGGATTATTTTTCGAATGAAATGAAAGCAGAGATATTACAATGAAATACACATAAATATTGCCAGAAAAAAAATACAACAATACGTGATTTCAGTTAATGAAATAAATGTACAGAGACTCTAAAAGTACAGAATGCAAGACTCACTAGAATGGTGACAACTTTATCTTTGAGAAGAAATGTGATGACTACGTTCATTCGCAAGAAGATGATTACAATGAGGTTCTAAAGGCCTTTTTATAATAAACATGAATGCCAAAACCCTAGACATCCAAAAACCTAACCCTAGGAGATGAAACGCCAAAATTCATGTGGGACCCGTTGGGGTAAGTTAGTACATCAACTTCCCAGGGCCGTAACGTTTTCATACGATCTTCGTTTTAGGCATGTGATAGTCCATTGGAAAGGTATTTTCGAGAACTACACATTCTATTGTCATAATTTGACTTCATTAACATTTTGATAGTGGCAAGACAAGAAAACACTGTTTAGGTCCACAAAACGGCCTTGGAAGTACAAAAAGATGAACTGATATGAAAACTTCCAAAATAATCCAATTTGAATAGGTGGGTGGCCACCATTATCCACATGGATGTTGTGTAGGGCTTCAATAAAACTCCGAAAGTGAAGAACCCACAATTACAAATAAATGTCCCCATTACAGAAAAACGTGTTGAACTGAAAATTGTCAAGTTGATCTAGTTGGAATTTGGAACAAGTGGGTGGCCACCAATATCCACCTAGATCACTCTTTACAACCCCAACACTATAATGGTGGTCTCACTGGTTTGTTAACTGAATCTGTTGGATGACTACTATTATGAACTGATACACTTTGTTGATGATCACTAAACTTATTCCATCTAACCGGTGCACTGTGTGATGGAGGACAATGTTGCTTAAACTATTTCTTTCTAGGGTCAAACTTGTTTTCTCTGCTACTATCCTACCAAGTTTAAATATTTTCAAACCTCTTCTTAAACTGAGTATAACACAACTTATCGTGTCTTATTATTTCATCCATTGTATTAGGATTAAGGGACTCAATTTTATCCATATATGCTTGAGGCATGTAGCTCATAAACCATAGTACCTTTTACTTTTCCTCTCTAATGTAAGGTACGTATATCATTAGGTTCAAAAACTTGGTAACAAAATATTCTATTGTCATTTGTCCAAGTTTAAGGTCATGAAATTCCTTAGCTTTTTCATCATAATACTTTTCTATTAAATATTTATGTTTGAATTTTTTTATAAATATTTTCCATGTTAGTTCACTGCTTCTAACCTTGTTCATTGTTTTGGTCTCTTGCCACCAGATGGAAGCCTTACCATTCAACTAGTACACAACCAGTCGATCTCTTAGATTTACCGAGTAGTTATAAATCTTAAAATACTTTTCCATATTCAGAAGCCATGCTTATGCTCCCTCTTCAGATTCACCATCAAAACCGGGAGTTATGATCTTTTTAAATTCTCCAGACATTTCATTATCATACCACTTTCATTTCTTTATTTTGTGTTTTCTTCTGTAGAGTACTATTTTCATAATTATCTTCACTACTTTCATCAGTTTTTTTTTTTTTTTTCCATAGAAAAAAAAGCTTTTTATATTCATAGACTATACATGTTCTGAACTTACAAAATTTCCTTAAGAGGCTTTCATCCCGACAGTTACAAAAAAGTCATGTAGCTACAACCACCTTTCTGTTCTATATGTTGGCAAAACATTCAGTACTTTCTGGGTTTTCCTTGCATCTTTTCCAACCTTTCCTTTTAAGAATTACAATTGGAATTCCATTGCTTATGTTTCAGTGCCTTCAAAGTACTCATAGTACCTGAAGGACCCTCTCTCTAGATGTAGAGATTCTTTCTAGAGTTCATCTTCTTTTACATTTAGTTCTCTCAGGATATGTTGAAAAGACATCCAATCAAAGGATTGGAAGGAAAGTCTTATGTCTCGCGTAATATTGGCTAGGTTGATATTCTGAATAGAGAGTTTTCCTTTTTCCCAGTCAATCACCAATTTTGAGTCTCCCATGACCTGAAGCTTCCTGATGTCCTTTTGCTTTGTTGTCTCTAAGAGGGTCCATAAATCTATGAGTTCAACTTTATTATTGGAACCCCCTCCTGGAGCATACCTGATGTTAATATAATGATTATGGTTTACGAATAAAACCACACCTACTCCAATTGAGGGAGGGTGTCCTTGGCTGACCTCGTCAAAGTATCCCCACAGGATGGATTAATCCAGAACATGGAAGGAGGGAACCCGATGTTTCATATTTTTGTGTTCCTCTATGGTTTATTTTGCTTGTGTCAGTGTTAGGGTTGTAATCACGTTTAGCGACATCCATTTTTCTTTAAAAAGTGCCACTTTGCGAGCCCACCATAAATTTTCTACCAAGATGCATGGTAGTCCTGCATACAAATTTAGCGATCTGTCCTGTATCTAGATCTTGTAGCATTCCTCAAGAGATGGATTACTCCAATATGCACCTACTTTTAGCTTTTCTTTTAATTCCATGGAAACATCTACTTTCATCAGTTATTAATGTTGTTTTATCACTAAATACTGGGTGTTCCTTTCACTTATGAGACTCGTCATTGGAGACCTCTTTCTTAGTGTTGCTAGAGGTTTGTCCTACAATCTTATTCTATTTAATCTCGATCATGTTCTTGAGTAGGATCTCATTTAGTTCCTCTTGTTCCCTACTAGCTTTCAACAATTTTTCGTTATCCGCTTTAATGCTCTGTAATGATGCATTTATTCTTCTCATGGTTTCAAGTAACCCCAGTGAGTTTTTTTTAGGTTGCTCGCTATTCAACTCTACATACATTTCTAGTCCACTTGGTGTTGTTTTTCCGGTTTTTTCAGCCATACAGTCTGTTTATTGTTTTTGATAAGTGCATAACAGATTTTATGTTAAGATTTTGTTTAACAATTATACGATGATTTCATAATCTAATAATACAACAATTTTATGTTTGTTTTGAGCCCATAAGGCCATAGTGTCTAAACCATGCTCTGATTCCATATGTAACATCTCCAAAAACACCAACACATTTTTTAAATTTTTTCTTCGTTGTAAGAGTAATTCATTATTATACTTAATGCATTCGTAAGGTTAGATTATTTCAAGGACTTTACTACTCTTTAAATCTGCCAATTATTCTCAAAACAAGTTAATGGTTCAAGTATTGAAGGGTCCACATCATTACTTGATCTAGCACCGATCGACTCACTCTATTAACTGCCACGATGATCAACATGTATATTTGTTAATTATTTTAAATGTTGACATTGCAATTTTCAAGTCTTTTAAGTAAACAAATCCATACATGATATCCAAAGTTCATTTCCTGCATTCTAATGTATGTTTCTAGTTTATAACACCTCCACTCCTTGCAAATTACATTCATGATGCAGGTGTATTTATATATTGTCCTTCTAATCCTCATAACTCACAATTCTCTTACTCTTTTTATAATATATATATAATATATATATATATATATTCCCTTCTCATATAACATCATACTAGAGTTTATTTGTCTATTTACACAAGATTACTCTTCATGCTAATTACCCAACCTCTTCATTTAAATGTATAGGGTTCTCATCTTATACACAATCATCACAATGATTATAGTTATAGTCCTTAAGTCATTAATTATTATACCCAAATGTATAAACCTTTCCAAGTTGAGTTATACCCTAAAAATATTAAATAGTATTACTTCCAATATTTTATATAGTTATTCATACGAGGAAAGAGATATATGAATTGTATCCAAAATATATGGGTCAGTCAAGCACATAAATGTCATGTCTCCTAGTTACTAATCGCCTTGGACCTTGGTTGGAGTACAAACATCGAGAAAATACCTTCAATGAGTCATATGTCACCTCTAGCTTCCTCACACCTGTTGGTATACCAGCGAGGCTTAACACTGATGTGGTGTCATTAATTGGTGCCATTAATATCTCTTACGTTCACTTAAGTTTCACCTTGGATTTCCGTGCATACCCCTCCCATCTATCATAATAGTTTTGGGAGTGCAAACAAAAGGGTTTACATCATTCAATAGTTCTATGGAGGGAATGTTTTTTTTGCCAACAAATCTTACCACAGAGCTCTCCTTCACGAGCTCAACTCACTCCTCACAGAGGTCGTAATTTATTTATCTCTTCCTACGTTTTATTCATAGGTTATTATGCAGTCGTTTTAGTATTTTTATCCTCTCATTACGTTGTATAAAACTCTAATATGGATGCTTACCATCATATTGACGTAGGGGAAGAAAGCTTACTCATTCTCTATAACGGGTTTTTGTGTTACTTGAAGAGAAAGCTTAGTACTTATTCTTTTCTGAAAGTAAAATAGATCTACAGATCATCTTTGTACCCAAAAATTATTATCAAAACCCCTACTCTATTTTACCTATATGATTTAAAAGAAGAAAGATTCAACAATGTTCTATTACATGTTTTTCTCCACTTCTATTCTATGGATATATGAATGAATATCCCTCTTGAAATATTAGGTTTGCTTTCACATTATAGTATTGTTAAAGAATATTTATATGCATAAAAGCATAACACAAATTCTATGTAAGAATAGATTAAAGCTTGTCCATTCTAGTTATATATACAAAAGTAGAATCATTTGGAAACCCTTGCATATATTGCATAATAAATAAATGGTATAAATAAAATATATTTTCTAATTTTTTTCTTTTTCAAATTTCCTATACAATCTTTTTTTTCTTCATAAGAATTTATAAATGGCATACGTAGTCAGTCTATTTATAATAATAAAAGAATATGTTCATATTTCTGTATTAAATGCTTGAGAAGAAATGACTACTTTTAAAACGAATAACCTAGTAACTTCAAAAGAAACGTACACGATATTTTCCTTATGAAATCTTCCATCTCTTCTATTTGAAATAAAAGAACTATTATTAAACATAAATAGAAGCAACCACAAATTACTTGCTCCTGTCACCCTCGAGCCAAATTCTTTACTCCATTAGAAACTGAAAATGTCAATAACCCTTTCCAGATAATTTTTCCATAACTTGACTCTTTCTCAAAACCATCAAGCTCCAATATCTACACAAGTACTCAACAATGTTATGCCTACACCATACTTGTCTTTCTCCTTGTCTCACCAAGAATAAAATAATATGCCTAGGTCTTTATTTTTCAAGTTAGCCTCATCCCTAACTCTTAGGAGTCTTGGCCTAAATTTTTGCTAGCTTGTCCCCTCAACTTCCACATCCTTGGGAGTAGGTTTACACTTGTCCTCATGGACAACATTAACATTTACCTTAGTGGTTTTTATCATTTTTTCACTTTTCCCATGGAATAAATAATTTGTCTTGTTTATATATATAGTTGGGTTTTCTCAACATAGTAACTCAATAATTACAACTATTGAAAATTATTCAAATATTTAAATTGGAGGTATATTACAAATGCCTTATTGATGGGGCTAATATATCCATGTAGAATGTCACATTCTACTATAAGTATGAGAGATAGGGTTTTCAAGTGATGAATTGAAATGGTTGTAACTTCTTGAATACGAATTAGAAGTATATCATATTATATGCCACATTGAAGTTATTGAAGTGCTCTTCCACCTAGATTTGGTCTCTAGCTTCAATCCGGGCAGTGTGTCAAAATTTATTTTCTCTACAATACTGATAATAAAGTTACAATCATCACATAAAACCCCTAGACTAACTGATTTTAAATTTGCAATATCTTCACTTCCTGAACTCCATTTTGAATGATTTTAATATTGAAATTGGGAGGTTTTTTCGTGAGGATCTTGGATCCGCAACTAGTTTCTTTAGACTCTACATAAAATATATAGGGATGGATCAGAGTGTTGCACCCCAATTTTGAGGAGCAATAGTTGTAAATGGAGTTTCAATTGAAACTCTCTACATGTTGTTGGGAGGCACTATTACAAATGGGTCTAATAGTAGCATTGCTCTCAAGAATTAAACTAATAGAACTTATGTTCTTCTTGTAGATCAGACAATGCTCTAGCATTAGAGAATGGGACATATTTGAGAGAAAGGGGCTTCATGCTTTGCATAGTAAGAGTACGGTTGAAGGAATCCATGATTATTCTTTAGATTTTGATTTCTATGAACATTGTGTATATGGTAAACAAAATTGGGTGAGATTCCAATCTAGTGCTACACAAGAAAAATGATCCTAGAGATGATATGCATTGATGTGTTTGAACCTGTACCTATTCCATCATTAGGAGGTTTTGTGTACTATGTCTCATTTATAGATGATTTGTCCTAAAAAACATGATTGTATTTTCTATAGAAGAGATATGAGGTTCTTAGTAAACTCAAAGAGTTTAAGGCTCTTATAGAAAACTAGATAGAGATGAAAACAAAAGTGTCGAGGAATGAATAACGACAGAGAGTTCTATGGGAAATATTTTGAGAATTTATGTAAATAATGCAAAATAGCAAGGCATATTTCAACTCCATATGCACCTCAACATAACGGAGTTGTGGAAAGGATGAACGGTATGTTGATGGAAAATGTAAGAAGTATGGTTAGTGGTGCAAGTATAGAACTAAAATTTTGGGAAGAGACAATAAGTATTGCATGTCATCTTATCAACCAATCACCTACATCAACATCGGTTTATATGACTCCTTATGAGGCATGGACTAGTAAGAACCATCTCTTGAACATCTCAGAGTTTTTGGTTGTGATGTCTCTTTGCAAGTTCCCAAGGAGAAAAGGAGAAAACTTGGCAATAAAGCAAAAAAATGTATCTTTATTGGTTAGAAACATGGACTAAAATGCTAAAAAACTTTGGAATATGGTAACAAGGAATACTATTATAGTTGTGATGTGATGTGATGTTCAAAGATGTTAAAGATATTCCCAAATAAGAATATGAACCAAGAGAAAAAGAACCAGATAAATTAGAGTTTGAGCTATATAATTTAACTCAATAAATGAATATGAGTCAGATAAAATATATGAAAATGAAGAACTACAAACCCCAACCTTGAGGAGATATATTCAATCAATAAGGCAAACAAAAATTTATAGTCCACTTGATTTGTGTTCCACCTTTGAATTATCTACTATTAATGACGATCCTAGAACTGTTAGAGAGACAATTGATTTTGAGAAAGGTAAATTCTTGAAGGTTATGATTGAAGAAATATAGGCCTTAGACAAAAACAAGGCATGGGACTTGGTCAATTTTCTTGATGGAAGAAAACATGTTGGTAGAAAATGGGTGCTTAAGAAGAAGCTCAATGCAAAAGGTAGAGTGGAGAAGTACAAGACTTTCTTGGTAGAAAAAGGATATTTCCAAGTGGAGGGAATTGGTTTTGGTGATATTTTCTCTCTTGTTGCAAAATTGACTTCCATTAAATTTATATTGTCTATTGTTGTTACATTTGATCTTGGATTAGAACAAATGGATGTAAAAACAATGTTCCTACACCGAGATATAGAATAGAAATCTACATGAAATAACCTAAAGGGTTCATAATGAAGGGTAAGAAGGAGTTGGTTTACAAGCCAAAAAAATCCCTATATGGCTTAAATTAGTCCTCAATAATGTGGTATCAAAAGTTAATACTTACATGCTTGGATTGGGATTTGTGAGAAGCAAGGCTAATCATTGTGTGTATTCAAAGCAAGTTGGTAATCACTTTTTTTTATATAGTATTGCATGTTGATGATATTTTGGTAGTTTTACATGAAGGATCTCGGTACTGCAAACTTTATTTTGGGAATGGAGATGAAGATAGATCATGTTGGTAGAAAATTCTAGTTATATTGAGAAAGTATGTTCAAACAATTTTGTAAAGATTTAATATGCAAGTTCTTATCCATGTAGGTGAAAATTTATCTACATAACAATGTCCCAATACATGGGAAGAGGTAGAGGACATTTATTGTGTTCCTTATGCTAGTGTTGTTGGTATTTTGATGTATGTTATGGTATGTACTAGACCAAACATTGCCAATGCAATGGGATTTTTGAGTAGATATATGTCAAAACCAGGGAAGAAGCACAATAAAGAAGGTCTTTAGGTATTTTCATGGCACTACGAATTATACAATATTCTACCAAGGAAGAAATATACCAGACAAAGTGACAGATGTACATGGATTTGTTGATGTAGACTAGGCTGGAGATCTTGATCGCAAAAGATCTACAAGTGGTTATGCATTAAAACTATCTAGAGGAGGAATCATTTGAATGCACAAGAGGCAGGATGCAATTTCACTTTCAACTATAGAATATGAATACATGGAAACCACCCATGCAAGTAAGGAAGTTTTGTGGTTGTTGAGATTGGATTCAGGTATTTATTTTGTACAACAAGTGATAAGATTATATTGTGATAGTCAAAGTGCAATATTTCTGGCAAAGAACCATGCTTATCTTCCTCAAACAAAGCATACTTATGTGCACTACCACTTTGTGAGATACATGGTTGAAGACAAGAACCGTTGTTCAAGAAGTTTGACTCATTGAAGAATGTTACACACTCATTGGCAAAGTTTGTTAGCACTGGAAATTTCTCTGGGCATTTACCCTAAATATGTGACCTTATAAATCTTGAGCCCCATCATTTTGCAAAGAAAACAACAAGTGGAAGAATGATATAAATGTGTTATATTATTTTCATGTAGATTGGGCACTCATCCACAATACATTATTTATAACATGTGGACTATGCACTCATCTAGGAGCATTAGATAGGGTTTGGGGTAATGCCTCGAAAAAAAATTGAGGTTGTTTTTCAACCTTTTGTAATGTAATATCGATTGAGGGATTATGATTATAATATAATCTAGGATATATCATATTAGGTTTTTGGATGTCATGGAATACCTAAATGTTGTATTGTGAATAGTTAAGTTAATACATTAGAGAAGACATAGGTGCAACTCTAAGCTATGCTATTTTCCCTAGTTAAGGGTTTATGAGGTAAATCTATGTGCACTGTATTGTGTCATTGTTGTTATTTCTATATTACTTAAAAACCTATATGCATTGCTTCACTTGCAAAGGTATGAAACTTATAATATCATTAAATCGTGACCAACAATATCTTGCAAATTTTACTTAGGTTTCTTTATAACCATCTTGTCTCAATTGGAAAATATGGATTTTGTCTTAAATACTTTCCATTATAATGATCTCCCTTTAGGATATAATTAGTTTCCCTAATAGTTTTGGTTTGTTTGGAAAACAATACCAATGTTAATATGTCTTAATAGAGCTTTCCCTCTTGTGCAAAAGTTGGTGTTTCCCATATTAAGAGTGATCACTAATGGAGATGTCTCTTTTGATGTAACCTCGATTCCATATGATAGGAATTGATTGTGGTTCTTCACATAATTAAAAATAATTTTCAAAAAGAATGACTCATAAATTTATTTGATATTGATTTGATGAATTCAAGTTATACAACTTTTGAAACTCTCACCCTACATTATCATACAATGCACCTTCTACAATGTTGCTTATGAGAGAAATTTTTATTATACATGCAAATTTTTATTATACATGCTAAATTTGTTGCATTGTTTGATTTAGCACAAAGAGATTCTCCTTGTAATTTGAGACTAGTTAGTTCCTTAAGTATGCAAAATCTCTCCCAGTTAACTTTATCAAAGTTTTACGCTTTTTGTTTTTTCTTCGCGTAATTCATTTCCTGGGAAAACTTACTAGGCACTTCCCCTCATTCCAATGATAGTATCTAGTGTAAACCAGATTCTATAAAAGTTCGAAGTTTTGTCAAGCCATTTATAGGAATATAAACATGGTGAGGAGGATAAAACTCCATCACACAACCACTCATACTAGACCTAATTGACATTAAAAAAATGATTCAACTTTAATTGTATTTAGAAGATAATTTAACCTCCTCTAAGCAAGATTTGATGGTTGGTTACCCTAAAAAATATTAAATATGTATAATTATCAAAAACATCAAAAATAATAGTTATAATTTTCTTATTTTGTCAATTTACAAGAAATAAAAGGCCATTTATGAGAAAAATGATTTACGATAGCTAAACCACCCATATTCTAAACAATTAATCTCATTTCTCAACAATATTTGCATTCAACCTTTTAAACCACACCTCCATTGATTTGTAACTTAATATGGATTAGTAAAATATCTAATGTTCATCAACATGTATCCATCTATGTGAGTTATGTTGAGTGTACACTATTTTTTCCTATCTCACATACTAACATAGTCTTTATTTGACAACTCTACTGAATGTATGAAAAGACATGTATGAAAAGACATAGTGAATGTTGAAAATGTTCAAAGTCGATAAGTACTCTCATAGATTGATTTGAAACTACATGACATAATTAAAAATAATAATGAAAAAATTAATATCACTTGAAAAATTAAAAAATACTCTTATACAACATTATTATTTCTCTTTCTACAAGAGATTAGAAGTCCCTATTTTTATAAATACCACGCAAGACGAAATTTACAGAATCGATTAAAGGTCATCTCCTAATAGTATAGCTTATGACTAATTGATCCATTACCAACACCAAAATCAACACCAATATACCGAGTTTTTTTTTATTAAAAAATAAGATGGATTAAACTTCGATCTTTGTTAAAAAATAATAAACTAGAGGGTGTATTATTAATTTTATGACAAAAAACACTAAAATATCATAGTCAATAGATTAGTAGCCATGACTAAGTTAAAAAAAAAAATCCTTCTATAGTGTCTTTATTGAGAAGAAATGTAAATATCTTTGAATTAGTCTTCGATTTTTAATATAACTCTTTACTGGAGTGGATTTTATTATCCATTATTTTAAAATTAGTGTTGAATTTTAGTTTAGTTTGTCCTTAATTATAATGGTCTTAATCATTCATGTATAAGTATGTGATGGAGAGAATTTGGAGAAAGGTATGGACCATTTGTGACACCAATATTTTAAATGCTTGCCTCCATGATATATATGAGATATGCAAAGCTTGTTCTTAAAATAATTAAGTATTATATTTTTAGTTTTGTTTAATATTACCTTATTCAATTAGTTTTCGAAATGGAACTTATTTTTTATATTTAGACTAATTTAACTAGTTTTTTATAAAAGAAATTTGTCCAAATTCTGGATAGTTGTAATTTTTTTTCAAAAGTATTCCATGCATTAAATCAAGGGATGTCTTAGAATTTCCAAATACATTGGAAGACACGAGATCATTTGGAGAAAGTTGTCCAAATCCTAGATAGTTGTATTTTCCTTTCAAAAATAGTCCATGCATTAAACTAAGGGATTCCTTAGGATTTCCAAATATATTCGAAGACACAAGATCATTTGACTTTGATAGGGATATTATTGTTAAATATCAAGTAGCGATGAACCTTTGCACCATGATTTAAAATGCAAAGAGTTCAAAAATATTGAATTTATTAAAAAAATCTTAGTGTCTTCCATTTCCTTAGCTTGATAATCCATTTCATATAGAGGTTTGTATCTCGAGTCTCAATATTAATAACTCCAAGATCTTTGAGTTATTTGGTGTGCAAAGAATATCCAAATCGACCTAATGGAAACTTTATTTTGTATTTTGTGTTGCTTGTATGAACTTCCCAATGAGATGGATGATCTTGTAATAGTCTTGTCTCAATGGAAATCAATAGGAAGAGACATAATCATGCATATGTACAAAATATTATGTGCAAAACTAAAACTTTGTCACAAGGGACATGCATTTTATAATTCGATAGACATTTCTTTTAGACTTTGAATAATCTATTGCTAAATCTCATTACACAAAAACACAAAGTTGAAAGGATTGCCCCAAAATTTAAAATGTTTGGCTAAATTAGGAATATTAAGAAGTTGTCAAGTAATCACAATATTATTGTATAACCTAATAAACAATTAGGAGAACTAACAAAATGCCCATATAATTCTACCATAACAGTTATTATTAAAATATAATGTGTTTATTGTTAGATAAATTTACTCCTAGTTTAACGTGTTTGTGTTTCTATGTGTGCTCTAAATATATAACTTAATAATAATTCACAAAATAGGATAGATATGTTTGTTGAAAAATAAAGAAAAACCACACATATACATTGTTATAAAACTTAAGTTATAGAGTTCGTTATTTTATGGTGATATCTAGTATACATAATGTTAGGTTTTACATACCAAGAATTTGTTTTCTCAACGTTGTATTTAACCTTTAATCCCCTACGTGTTTCCTCCTATCTTTTCTACTAAACAAAAAATACTTAAGACACACATTCATAAATTATAAGGTAATGCCTTCTTCAAGTTCAATTGATTATTTAAACAAACAATCACACAAATGTTTATTAATATTCTATGAAAGAAGCAATTACACTTCCTGACGTCAATTTCAAGACAACTTCTAGTGGTCATCATTGGTGTCACATTTTTGCGATGTAATTTTTCCACTTCTTAATTAAATTTGAGAATATTGTTGGTGCTTGACATTGATAACATATTTTTCCTATAATTTCCTTTAGTGCACAATGTAATTGTTGTATGTACAACTTACAATTGTGTCGGGTTATTATGTGTCATCTTATCTAAAGTTGTGTCCTACTATTATTGGTATTGCCATCTATTGTTTATGTTGTGTCCTACTATTATTGGTATTGCCATCTATTGTTTATGGGGAACTTCTTTATCATGCCATTTACAACATATTTTGCACAAGAATTACACAATTTATGTTATGGACGTAATTTTTTCTTTTGTGATGAGCATTGTCTATTATGTACATGACTATTTTCTTTGCACTATGAAGCATATTGTGCATGCAATTTCTTTCTTTCTGTTACAAAATATATGAACTACATAGATAGCTTCATTAGTTGTGCACCAATAAATGTAGCCTTAGATTAGGTCACTCCATTTGGAAGGTGACGTCCCTCCATCTAATAGTTTTTTAAATTGGAAAATTCTTTTAGGAGCTAGTCCTCATTGATCCATTCTTTGGCTTTAGTTTCCCTTACTTTCAGACTTGATACAACTTTTATTTGTTGTTGTTTGTTTGTTTTTTCTTGGAGTGGTTAAACTATGAGGATTTTATTCTATGTTAATGAATGTCCTCTTATGTTCTAGGCTCAAAAAGTTGTTCAAGCTTTAGATCCAATCCCTCATATATGATGAATTAGTTTGATTGTATTTATTTTTTCCAACATTAATGACTTGAACCTTAAGCTTATCCACATTGACCACTAGATAGATATCAAATTAAGGTGGCAAATTCAACTTGTGAGCACTATTTCTTCTCTTTTTTTCGTAATTTGGAATGGTACAAACAAATTCATTTTAGTTTCATGGTTTGTCCTTTAAATAGTAGGTGTATGCATTAATTATAAATTTCATATGCTTATTTTATAAATATTACATAGTTTGTGTGCATAAGTCATTGTATTTTAAATATTACATAGTTTGTGTGTATGAGTGATTGTATTTTAACATTCATGTATTTTTAGCATCCTTATGTGAAAAATGTTACCTTGGAAAACATATTCTAAAAATTGAAGGTGAAACGTATCTTTGGAATTTTCTCTTCAAATTGCTTTTATTATTATGATAATTACTATTCTCAATATTTATTGATAGACACATCCTTATTGAATAAATGTGTACTCTCATACAATATCAAGAGAGTAAACCGTGTATATAAAACTAATAATCCATGCTCTCTTTTTTCTCTTTTTCCATTTATTTCATTGTGCCCTTCTTCCCAAATATTTGTGTCAAATACTTTGGTTTTCAAGATTCCCCAAATAATTTACAAAACATTAATGATTAATTTTTAAAATTTAATTGTTTGGAAATAGAAAATTCATCAAGTGAAAGGAGTCACCTAAATGTGAGATAACAAGAGGGAACGTTTAATTTCATGAGGTGAACCCCAATGGTAAACCAATGATGATTAATTTTTAAAATTTAATTGTTTGGAACTATAGAAAATTCATCGAATCACCTAAATGTAAGTTAACAAGAGGGAACGTTTAATTCCATGAGGTGAACTCCAATGGTAAATCAATGATGATGAAAGTTGAACATGTGACACTTAAATGAAAAAGTTTAATCTTATATAACAAATAGGAAGTGTGAACTCCAATGGTAAATCAATGATGATGAAAGATTAACATGTGACACTTAAATGAAAAGGTTTAATTTTATATAACAAATAGGAAGTGTGGACAATTTAAGGTAGAGTTGTAGTTTAAATAGAAGCACTAACAAATGAAGTAAAGATAACAAGAATGGAAGATGCAAATCATGTTGAATACTTGGGTATTAACAATGGAAAATAATGGGTGTTGCAAATGTTATAGGTTTGTGGCTGGTAAAAAATTAATCAATTTTGTTTAGTATTATATTTTTATTAAGTTTGTTGATAGTTAAATTATAAGATCATCATGAAAATGTTATTAGCAAGTTCTAGTTAGGAAGTAATGATTAGATGCATAAACAATTATGGTGTTCAACCATTATGTTTGTAATTCTTTGTATATAAATAGTCCCCATAGCATAATATGTAATAGAATACCCCTTAAATGAGGTAAGGGGATTGCTTAAGAGAGTTTTGGATTGTGGAAGCATGAAACTAGTTATATATGAAATATATATTTAATATTATAAATTTATTATTCATTGTCTTATTTAATGTACAACAACGTGTATTAAATACATGTAAATAAGTAGTCATGTTTTTTTGTCTAAAAAGACATGACATTACATTAAAAATATGACTATTACATTAATGATTTAATTAGTAATTAATGACATTGTAATATACATATGGTATATTACAAGTCATCCTTTCCTAAAAAAGCTTCGTCCTCCAAGTATAGGGAAGGACGAATGATTAAATCTAAAGTGTTAGTCATAGCTAAATTTATCTTTTTGGGAAAACGAAAGCTCCTTACGAACCCGAGAAGGAGGTATAATATGATTACAATCTCATCTCTGAAGTTACTTCAATGACAATGGGTTACTATGAAGGGTTGTATCCTCACCTCCATATGACCAGTCATCAACATTGGTCTTCAGGCTCTTGTATAAATGACTTTTCAAATGATGATGCCCCACTTTTAACATCTATCTACGTTCTATTATCAATAATAGGTATGGCCATTTCCATCATGTTTGTTGTTGGTTTGCTTGCAAGGCAAGGGATTGATTAGGTTGTCGAATAAAAAGTTCCCTTGGGTTTTCTCTTGGGATATGTTTGTTGTTGCTTTTCTTGCAATAGAGACATGGGATTGATTAGGTTGTCAAATAAAAAGTTCCCTTGGGTTCATTCTTGGGGTGAACATGGCCCTTGGGTTTTCTCTTGGGTGAACGTGGCATCTACCTTTGGAGTGTTTCACTATCACTTAAAAATGATACCTTGGACTATCCTTCTTGAGATTGTATCTACGTGAATGTATGTAGATCCTTGACCTTTGAGTGGCATTCCTTGGAGTCAACAACAATGTTGTCCTTACTTGAGGAAGGAGATCCCCCACTTTCGTCAATAGACATCTGAGGCATTGCCGGAAGAGTTCCAAATGGATTTGTTGCAGGTTGCGATGTAGTAACCATTATATTCTATTGAGTGGGTTGCTGAATGTAGGCATGTTGATCTGTGCTTCCTTTGTTACCATATACAGATAGGCGTTGGTTGACCCGGTTCCCATTTAAATCAAACTCTTTTCCAAGAGATTCCATGACAAGTTGTTGCCGATAGCGACTAAACAAAAGCAGGCTATCAAGGAAGAACACCCATATCCTTGGACCCTATACCATCACAGGCCCAATACCAGGATAGTGCCAACAAGGCTGCAGGATTGGTTTTAACCACAGGAACCCTAGTAGATTCATCTATTATAGAAGCACCACTAAGAATTTCCCTGATATTAATACCCTGAAGAGTTGCTGGAAGCAGTCCAACAACTGAAATTTCAGACGTTTGACCTCCAACCCAATCAAACATTGGAAATCTTTCCATCCATCCTTCTATCCTAGCAGTGTTGTCCAGTAATGAATTCCCCTGAGTAATGGCAACACCCTGCTTGGAGCAATCAAGGCCCACTTCACGGAAGGCCTTCTGCACTTCCAACAATCCATTTCTAGTTTCCAGAGTGCCTCCACTCTTTGAGATAACAATCACAAGGGTTGAAGAAAGTTCTGGTCCAAGCTGAGCAATTTGGTGATCAATGCCCGCAGGGTCTGTGTTATCAATAAATCTTATCTTTAGAGGAGGATTATCTGGAGCCAATGCATCTGCAACAAATTCTGGACCCAAAGTTGACCCTCCAATTCCCATAGATAGCACCTGAGTAAAGCGACCTATTGGAGAGGATGGTGGCTTGATCTTTCCACTGATAATATCATCCGCAAAATTGCAGATGACATCGAGTGTATTATCAATCTGTTGTTGGACAAAAGGATTTGGCGTACGCTTCGAATCCCTGAGCCAATAATGGCCGACCATGCATCCCTCATCCGGATTAGCAATGGCGCCGACCTCAAGCTCCTCCATCGCCTTGAATGTGCGCTGAAAGTTGGGCTCCATTTCCTCCATGAATTCGTCCTTCTACTAGCAGGGGCAACGTCTCTGCCATAGCCCAGCTGCTCACAGTGGTCCATTGCCTTTCCCTTCTCCTTCTTTACTTATGCTCTCGTGCTCAAAATGGGCCATTGTCAAAGAACATTTATATTTCTCTTTGGATACTTTATGGTTTCTGTATGGAGTCTGCAAGCGAGGAGCTAGTGAAGGCAACGACTCTAGTTGCAACTCCCTTATATTCTAAAAATAAGGAATCAATATATTAGTCAACATCCCTTGCTTAAGGAGTGTTGGCTTTTCTTATTTGTGCTGTTTCGTTTAAATTGGGCATTATTGTGATCATCTTTTAGGTTATTGTTAGCTTCGTGAACGTTAAAATCATTTTCTTTCTTTCTTGTTTTCTAAATAAATGAATCATTAACTTGTTGATCCTCTTTGAGTTGATTACATTTGTGAGGTTTGTTTTTCTTCTCTCCATTTTTATTTTTACTTCTTCTTCTTTTTTTTGTTGAGAATGCAATCATCTTCATTACATTTGTGAGGTTCACCTTTTCTCCTTTATTTTTACCTATTTTGTTGGGAATGTAATCATCTTGATTTTTTTCAAAATCTCCCTGTGATTATATTTTTCATGATTTCAATTTATTTCAACCTACTCTTTATCTTTGTCATATTTATAATTTTCAATTCATCAATAAGTTGATTCTTAAATTCATAAGGAAAATGGTTATATCTCTTGAAGATGTATTCATGGTATATCCACAAAATGGATCTAGTAAAAAAAAATTTGAGTGTGAAACTAGATATATATGAAATATATATTTAATATTTATAAATTTATTATTCCTTGTCTTATTCAATGTACAAGAAGGTGTATTAAATACACTTAAATGAGTAGAGTCACTTTTTTCTCTAAAAATATGTGATTTACATTAAAAATATAATTATTACATTAATGATTTAATTAGTCATTAATGACATTGAAATATACATATAGTTCGGGGAGGCAAGTGCGTGAGGGGTGTTGTATGGCCCTAGAGGAACTCAAAATATGGACTTTTCCTTAAACACGACCCTAGAGGAACTCAAAATATGGACTTTTCCTTAAACTTGGGCGTTGCATCAAATAATGCGGTAGAAGCCTATGCACTATACCAAGGTTTATCGACATATTAGCCAAATTTCTATCGTGGGGGACTTCAAAAATACCATTAGATACCTTGTCACATGGTTTATTCCCAAAGATGCTAAGATAAAGAGAATTATTGAAAGAATACATCTTCTCCTAGCCAATATCACACCCAAATTATTTCACGTCCTAAGAGAAAATAATCAAGAAGCAGACATAATGGCAAACGAAGTAATTGGTATGGCTCCTGGTTCTTTGAGGTTCCAAGGAAGGGAAAAATTTGTAGCCCCCCCTAATGGCAGAAGCATCACAAAGGTTTGAGCATTGTAGGGCCCACGTAGATGTTAGTAAGGGAAGGACACGTCGACATGACATGCAATCCCAAGCTCCGGGTTTAAGAACTTGAGGGCTTTTGAGAAGACTCTTCATTCAATTCTCGCTCGTGGGGATGGTCTGGTGGCATTCTCTGATAATCATGCTTCCGGTTGTGAATTGGACCCTCCTCTATGGTGATGGTACTTCGACCTCTACGAATTTTTCACAAGAAGTACAATGGGAGCGCATTCCACCCCCTGCGATGATGATTTTGCTGACGAGCGAATAGGAGGTATGGTAGAAAGATATGATGTGGCAATTGGAAGTACAGGTCAAGACGAATACATTTGGACTCCTGGAGCATGGGAAATTATACAGGATCGTGAATGCATGCATGCTTGCTTTTCAATTTCAATCTCATAATGGGGGTCAATTTATTTATCTCATATCCAAGGTGCAAAAATCATCCTTCTTGTCACATAATCAAAATTCTCAGAGGTGGATGCTCAAGAAATTAGTTCTTGGATGGTTGAATTCATTTGGTGGAAAGCTCCAAGGCGTCTTCTTCAGCTAGTCTCCTCTATGGTTGAAGCCTGCTCCTCTGTGAATACATTTGCGCATCAAATCTCCTCTGGTAAGCCTTGCCTCTTCATCTTCCGTTTTAATTGGTTCTAAGCATGTTCTTTTCATTCAAACATGAAGTTTAGCGAAAACCTGTAGTGGATTCCTTGGGAATCAATTAAGATCTATCTTTCTCTGGAAATTTTGGTTGTTCAGGGGTTGGAATTCTGTGTTGGCAAGCCCGATCAGTAATCTCTTGGTGGCAGTCTCATTAATTACTGAAATTTATTCTGGCACCTCTATTATAATCATGGCCAAAGGAAAAGCGCATAAACAGACCCAAACATAGGAGGTGGCAGTGTCTATGGAGGATAATTTTGCCTCCACCCAACGTCTTTCTATCAAGGTCGACTCTCACAGCTCAACCATCTTGTTAGATCTTGACACCCTGCCTAAGCATCGAATGTTAATTTTCCAGCTCCAAGATGAAGTGGACTTCTTTTGCGGGCAGGGAGAATCGATGCAAAGACAATTGGATTCAAGGACCTCTCCTTCAGAAGCATCAGTGACTGAGCAGACTTTAGGAAAACATGACAACCAGGAGGTAAAAGAAACGAGGGTGCTACCTAATCTGAATGTGGTCGTCGAGACTCTAGTAGAAGCAGAGATAAAGGAATAACTCTAGAATGATTTTGCACAACAACTAATATGTATTTCTTTTTTGAAAGTTTTGTTGGTTCTTAGATATAGAGTAGAATCTAGTTTAAATGATACACATTACAGGCTCTGTAAGCAATTTTTTGATATGGATAGAACAATGATGCTGAGCTCTGGTCTATTTGAAAACCTTCTCTTTTGTACTCAACGGTATTGGTCATACTCTTTTTACAAATAAAAATTTTCCTCTGTGTATGTGTGTGTCTGTGTATTATAGATTGGATCACATGTTTCTATTATTCTTCAAGATGAACACCATCATTATACTCGTGAGTCTCAAAGTAGCACTTCGTCTTTCCAAGAACTTAATTCCTTACTACACATATCACAATTTATAGAAGAATTGGTGGCTTTGGAGTAGAACATGTGACCCAACAAAAACAAGTAGCCTCACATGTAAGCCCTATCATGAATTCAATCTCTATAAAACACTAAAATCTTATCTATCAATTGGTAATCCTCTAGCATAATTAAACATGCACCATGAAATGGAATTAATTGATTAAAAAATTCATAATTTAAAGAATAAAAACATTTTAAATGGACTGGACATAGATATGACGTATTTGCTCAACATGTGCTCAGAGGAAGGAATGAATGAGGAAGAGGAGATGCAAGTATAAATTTCATGGCACAAGACCTTATTTCTTTAATGAAAATGATATAATTTATTTTATAGCAATCAAGAAATGGATCCCAATGTGACCTCTATATAASGGTTTATATATTCTCCAAACTATCCAATTGTAACTCTAAAAAACAAGATATTTTAAATTGTTACATGTTATGCCAAGGATGTTATGAGTAATCACATAGTGTATTTCACCAAGTTAATAATGCATCAAAACCAAAATCACATTGAAGAAATTAAGGTTCACTGAACATTAGTCATTATTGATAACTAGTAATCAAAGTCATCACTCCTAACATATTAGAGGGAAGATCAACAAATAAAACAACCACTATGGTCATGGATTCCAAACAAAATTTCTTGATTGCAAATAAAATACAAACAACAACCACATTACTTCTTGTGACTATTACTATTTTTTTGTAAAGTAAGTATAGAAATCTACACTATATTGGGGCTCATTCTACCTTTGAAGGGTTAGAATCATAATATGACTTTGATTTTTCTCTTTAGGGTATCTACAGTCCTTCTAAACATGGTCAATTTCATGGCAACGTGAACATTTCAAGGGAACTATCTAGTAGTCTAAACCTTGCACAAAATGTCATTTCTCCATCTAATTTCTAATTATTATGGTAATCCCTCTCTTAAGTGTATTTCAACCAATATTTTTATTATATTTTTGTTGATTTTTTTATGGAACCCTTCTTCTAGACCTATAAATTTTCCAATTCCATCTCCTATTATTTTTACAATTGTCTCGCTCTTGTTTCATTAGCAAGCCTAGGAGTTTGACCAAAATAGGCTACGAGTACATAAGTCCTTTCCTAGGGTCAAAGCTTGGTTTTCATCTCTAGATGTCCAAAAACAAGGGGCCCCAAAACCATTTAATGTTTAATAGTTTTTCTACATCTGATTCTGATTAGAGCTAGAAATCCAACCAACCCCTTATTAGGGTATGGTATTTTGGCATGCATCCTAGAAAGCCTAACCAATTATTCTCTATCCAACACTTTATTCCACCTTCCAAGACTGATTTTCCAATTAATCAACTAGCAATGGTTGTGCTCATTAGAGTTAAGATGTCCTCTAAACCCGCATCTTCTCCCACGAACAAGCTCACCCTCTCCTTGTGTTTCCTCACATACTTCCTCTCGTAGATACTATTTTTTCGATTAGGATTTTGGATTGGCTCTTTAGCATCGAAAAACCATGAGTTACCTCCGACCAATTCTTCCCATGACCTATTCCAACATTTCCTTCAACTTCCCTTGACTTGTAGACCTCGATTGCTTCTTCTCTCCGCAATAATGTGGTTTTTGTGCCAAGGATGTTGATGGGATAAAACTAGTGTCACAATCTACCGTATTAGCATTCCATGTGAGGTGACAATCATTGGCCTTATAAAGTGCTTGTACCAACGTATTGTAGGTCCTTTACTTTTATATGACTTGTGTCTCCACATCTAACAAGCCTTTACCCTTTGACTGAGATTATTACTACGCTAAATTTAGTGGTTTTTCTACCAACCAATCCTCGAGGCTAATGGCCTTAGCCTCCTTTTCATGCATCTATCATTTGTCCCTTGTCATGAGAATACACCTATGGAATGCTTCCTTATCTTCTTCAAATAAATAGAAACATTCTCGATATGATTTGTTCTATGAATATTCATATTCCAACTTTCCATTTTATCTTGAAGGACATGAACCTCTTCTTGCACCTCTGAATCACTTGCAAACATCGACATTGAGCATTGAGCATCACCATTCTCTTATATAGAGGCAACCAATTCATTATCATGCTTATCCTCTTATGCAACTTCTACATTCATGAAACTTATATTTTCCATTAATTTACCAACGATTATGGCATCTATTGTTTCATGTTTTTTAACAATGGGCCCTACTAAATTCCTAAAACTAAAGCCTAAAAAATCACAAATAAAGTAGAAATTAGTTCTTGGATGGTTGAATTGATTTGGTAGAAAGCTCCAAGGCGTCTTCTTCACCCGGTCTCCTCTATGGTTGAAGCATGCTCCTCTGCGAATACATTTGTGCATCAGGTCTCCTCCGGTAAGCCTTGCCTCTCCATCTTCCATTTTAATTGGTTCTAAGCATGTTCTTTTCATTTAGACAGGAAGTTTAGCGAAAACCTGTAGTGGATTCCTTGGGAAGCAATTAAGCTCTATCTTTCTCTGGAAATTTTGGTTGTTCGGGGGTTGGAATTCTGTGTTGGCAAGCCCGATCAATAATCTCTTGGTGGAAGTCTCTTTAATTACTGAAATTGATTCTAGCACCTCTATTATAATCATGGCCAAAGGAAAAGCGCATATGCAAACCCAAGCAGAGGAGGTGACAGTGTCTGTGCAGGATAATTTTACCTCCACCCATCGTCTTTCTATCAAGGTCGACTCTCACATCTCAACCATCGTGTTAGCTCTTGACACCCTGGCTAAGCATTGAATGTTAATTTTCCAACTCCAAGATGAAGTGGACTTCCTTCGCGGGCAGGGAGAATCGATGCAAAGACAATTGGATTCGAGGACCTCTCCTTCAGAAGCATCGGTGACTGAGCAGACTCTAGGAAAACATGACAGCCATGAGGTAAAATAAAGGAGGGTGCTACCTGATCTGAACGTGGTCATGGAGACTCCAGCAGAAGCAGAGATAAAGGAAGAACTCTAGAATGATTTTGCACAACAACTAATATGTATTTCTTTTTTGAAAGTTTTGTTGGTTCTTAGATATAGAGTAGAATCTGGTTTAAATGATACACATTACAGGCTTTGTAAGTAATTTTTTGACATGGATAGAACAATGATGCTAAGCTCTGGTCTATTTGACAGCCTTCTCTTTTGTACTCAACGGTCTTGGTCGTACTCTTTTTACAATTTTTTTTGTTTTGTGTGTGTGTATATATATATATTACAGATTGGATCTCATGTTTCTATGATTCTTCAAGATGGACACCATCATTATCTTCATGAGTCTCAAAGTAGCACTTCGTCTTTCCAAGAACTTAATTCCTTACTACACATATCACAATTTATAGAAGAATTGGTGGCTTTGGAGTAGAACATGTGACCTAACAAAAACAAGTAGGCTCACATGTAAGCCCTATCATGAATTCAATCTCTATAAAACACTAAAAACTTATCCATCAATTGGTAATCCTCTAGCAGAACTAAACATGCACCATGGAATGGAATTAATTGATTAAAAAATCATAATTTAAAGAATAAAAACATTTTAAATGGACTAGACATAGATATGATGTATTTGCTCAACATGTGCTCAGAGGAAGGAATGAACGAGGAAGAGGAGATGCAAGTATAAATTTCATGGCACAAGACCTTATTTCKTTAATGAAAATGATATAATTTATTTTATAGCAATCAAGAAATGGATCCCAATGTGACCTCTATATAAGGGTTTATATATTCTCCAAACTATCCAATTGTAACTCTAAAAAACAAGATAATTTAAACTGTTACATGTTATGCCAAGGATGTTATGAGTAATCACATAGTGTATTTCACCAAGTTAATAATGCATCAAAACCAAAATCACATTGAAGCAATTAAGGTTCACTAAGTAACTGAACATTATTTATTATTGATAACTAGTAATCAAAGTCATCACTCCTAACATATTAGAGGGAAGATCAACAAATAAAACAACCACTATGGTCATGGATTCCAAACAAAATTCCTTGATTGCAAATAAAATACAAGCAACAACCACATTACTTCTTGTGACTATTACTATTTTTTTTTGAAGTAAGTATAGAAATCTACACTATCTTTGAATCACTTGGGGCTCATTCTACCTCTGAAGGGTTAGGATCATAATATGACTTTGATTTTTCTCTTTAGGGTATCTATAGTCCTTCTAAACATGGTCAATTTCATGGCAACGTGAACATTTGAAGGGAACTATCTAGTAGTCTAAACCTTGCACAAAATGTCATTTGTCCATCTAATTTCTAATTATTATGGTAATCCCTCTCTTAAGTCTATTTCAACCAATATTTTTATTATATTTTTGTTGATGTTTTGATGGAACCCTTCTTCTAGACCTATAAATTTTCCAATTCCATCTCCTATTATTTTTACAATTGTCTCGCTCTTGTTTCATTGGCAAGCCTAGGAGTTTGACCAAAATAGGCTACGAGTACATAAGTCCTTTCCTAGGTTCAAAGCTTGGTTTTCATCTCTAGATGTCCAAAAACAAGGGGCCCCAAAACCATTTAACGTTTAATAGTTTTTCTACATCTGATTCTGATTAGAGCTAGAAAGCCAACCAACCCCTTATTAGGGTATGGTATTTTGGCATGCATCCTAGAAAGCCTAACCAATTATTCTCCATCCAACACTTTATTCCACCTTCCAAGACTGATTTTCCAATTAATCAACTATCAATGGTTGTGCTCATTAGAGTTAAGATGTCCTCTAAACCCACATCTTCTCCCACGAACAAGCTCACCCTCTCCTCGTGTTTCCTCACATACTTCCTCTTGTAGATACTATTTTTTTGATTAGGATTTTGGATTGGATCTTTAGCATCAAAAAAACATAAGTTACCTCCGACCAATTCTTCCCATGACAACGCACCAAGACCTATTCCAACATATCCTTCAACTTCCCTTGACTTGTAGACCTCGATTGCTTCTTCTCTCCACAATAATGTGGTTTTTGTGCCAAGGATGTTGATGGGATAAAACTGGTGTCACAATCTACCGTATTAGCATTCCATGTGAGGTGACAATCATTGGCCTTATAAAGTGCTTGTACCAACGTATTGTAGGCCCTTTACTTTTATATGACTTGTACTGTCTCCACATCTAAAAAACCTTTACCCTTTGACTGAGGTTATTACTACGCTAAATTTAGTGGTTTTCTACCAACCAATCCTCGAGGCTAATGTCCTTAGCCTCCTTTTCATGCATCTATCATTTTGTCCCTTCTCATGAGAATACACCTATGGAATGCTTCCTCATCTTCTTCAAATAAATAGAAACATTCTCGATGTGATTTGTTTTGTGAATATTCATATTCCAACTTTCCATTTTATCTTGAAGGACATGAACCTCTTCTTGCACCTCTGAATCATTTGCAAACATCGACATTGAGCGTTGAGCATCACCATTCTCTTATATAGAGGCAACCAATTCACCACCATGATTATCCTCTTATTCAACTTCTACATTCATCAAACTTATATTTTCCATTAATTTACCAACGATTATGGCATCTATTGTTTCATGTTTTTTAACAATGGGCCCTACTAAATTCCTAGAACTAAAGCCTAAAAAATCACAAATAAAGTAGAAATTGTAAAAGAATATATATGCAAAAAAATTCAAAAACCCCAATAACCCAAATATGATTTGAGCCAAATCCAAATAGGTTTTGAGCCATGGTTCATGGTTTTAATGCAAGCCAAAATTCACACATGGTGTTGATCCAAGATTATCCGAATCTTGGGGGGCTTATAGTCTAAGTTTAGATGTATAAGTCATAAAGTCAATTTTTTTATGTAAACATGAACTTGATAAATATGTAATTTACAGAGTCAATCCTAATCAAAGTAGACTTGATCAACTAGACACATTATGAGAAGGAAATAGGAAGAGAGTGAAGGTTGGGAAGGATATGTCCCAAAATTGGCCTCATTACATGTAATGGTTCTTCTTAATGGAATCCTTCTTCTCCAACTCTCTCTCTTTCTCATACTTTTGTGGTGTATTCAATTCATGTATTTTCATCAATGTTCTTGTGATTAATTTCATGGAAAAATTGTGTTTTTTCTCTCTTCTCCTCGCATTCAGGCCTTTTGGATCTTATCCCTCATGATTCATATCATTGGTATTAGAGTGGATAACCACTCCATGGGAACCAGTGTTTGAAGCATTTTTTGGGTTCAAATATTTGTAGCAATCTCCAACCTCCTTTTGGCACTCTCTGAGTCCATTTGTTGGGCCATACACTGTAAGTATCACAGTTGGTCCACAAACATTATAGGTTTTTTCTGTCCTCTGACCTTCATTCACCGTTGTAGGACCATCCTTACATGGATTCACTACATCCATTAGTCTGCAACATTTTCAGAAATTTTGCAGGGTTTCCATGCTGCCCAAGGAGGTTCCATGACCTCTATAACAACCCATGTTGCTCTACAAACCCTTGGAATCCCTTGTGGCTCTTTGCACTCGGTGCTCTCACATTCAACATTATTTCATATTCATACAACCATGTCATGGCTTAAAAAATCTACGTGTTCCATCTAGAATCTTGGGTGACCTCATTTCAACCATTTTTTAGTTTACCTACAGTTGTATGGCAGCCATAGAATCACAATAATGGATGGAATGGAGGGAAACCATCTTCTACAAACTTTCTATAAGTATCATGATCTCTATAGAACATTTTAGAGAGCGTATTATAGCTCATTTTAAAGGATTTTCTATTTGCTCAAACGGATTTTTTACAAAATTTCATTTTGTTTCCATGTTTATGAGATATTATTGATTGAAGTATCAAAGCTAGGTAAACAGTGCGACCGCACATACCTTGAGTTTCAGGAATAATTTTCTCACTCCATGGGATACAATGGAGTAAGTATGTTATATCAATGGAAATATCTCTTTGATACCTCAAATGGGTCTTCAACGGAATTTGATTCCATCATTTGTAACGAAATCTATGAACAAGCTTGCAACTAGAGGTCCATTGACAAAAAAATAGGGTTTTTTCATTTCAAATTTTAATCTTTTTTTGGATTTATTAAACCCTATTGTAATTTTTTTTACTTGTGTAAAATACACCATAAATTATCAGTATCAACAACAATCTTGTCATTACTAACTCAGTTATGGGTCGTCCACAAACCCACAATTATGAGTTATCCAGAAACCCACGGTTATGGGTTAACCACACAAAACCCTTCTCTTCATTAACACTCGACACATTGTAATCATGATGGTACGATGAACATAATGGGGTCTCTCTTTTTTTTGGCATGGGTGAAATGATGGGAACCATCATTTTCTTAGGGGGGGAGATTGATCTGAATATTAGGGGGGCTTATACTCTAAGTTCATATGTATAAGTCATAAATTTGTATTTTTATGTAAAAGGGAAATTGATAGATATGCAATTTCTATAGTCAAGCCCAAACGAAGTTGACTTCGTCAACAAGACACCTTATAAGAATGAAATAGGAACATAGTGAAGTTATACAAGGAAAGGTCCCAAAATTCACCTCATTGCATGTAATGGTTTTTCTTAATGGAATCCTTCTTCTCCAACTATCTCTCTCTCTCTCTCTCTCTCTCTCTCTCTCTCTCGTATTTTTGTGTTGTATTCAGTTCATGTATTTTCATTAATGTTCTTGTGATTAATTTCATGCAAAATTTGTGTGTTTTCTCTCCTCCTCTCTCAACATTCTAGCCTTCTATATCTTATCCCTCATGACTCATGACTCACGATTCAGATCACAAGCCAAAATTCAAATAAGACTTTGAGCCAAGGCAAAGTTAAAAAACAAAATTTCAAACCATATTTGAGCCATACCAAATTTAGAAGTCCTTTATGCCAAACAAAATTCAAACGTCTTTGAGCAACACCAAAATTCAAACATGGTCTTGAGCCAAATCTGTTAATGTTTAAGCCATTATTATAGATGTTTTCATTTCATTAGATAATAATAGCATAATCCGAGATCACTGAGAAATACACAATCACAAGAGACACAACATTTATCTTGGGAAACCCTCTAGGGGAAGAAAACCCAGCAAAACTTCCTTAATATAGATAGCCAATACAATGCCAAGAGATCTCTTAAACAATTACAGAAAGTCCTCTCCCAGATATGCGCCACTCTCTCTCTCCTTCTTCTCCGGTAGCAGATCAGAACTTGTCTCTCAAACTGAGCAAGTGAGTTGTGTCTAAGTGAGGCGCTAGCCTCCTTTATTTATACAAGTCTGGCACGTGTGAAGTGTCTCTTCACTGGTAGGGCCGACTTCTCAAATTGGGTGGGTAAACCCACCTTTATTATATTTCTGGGCTTCATTAATATCTGTTAGGGCCGACTTCTTATTCTGCCTATTACAATTGTCTTTTGACCAATCCACAAAATGGGATTTGGTCCTATTATAATAACCGACATGATCAATCCACAATGGGGATTGATCCTATGAATAATATATCAATAATAATAAGAATACTCTTTGCAGTTACATTATTTCAACACTCTCCCTTAACAAGAAGGGTATTCTTCAGCAACATCACGCGAGAGAGAGAGAGGACAGCATCATCAACAACATCAAGTGAGTGAGAGGACAACATCATCAATATCATCTTGGAACACTGGCTGGCGTATCTATAAATCATCGAAAGTTTTCTTCATTGGCAGAATCGTCATTCTCAAAGGAATTCCATCATCATCTGCATCAATATGTATTAGTATAAAAATTGGTACATCATCATCATCATAGCACAAGGCTGGCTCATCATAATGTTGATACTGAGAAGGGGGTGAATCAATATCAAGTACAATTTAAAACCTTTTTCAACTTATACTTAAACCATTCAACTATATCCAATGAGAAATGAACAATAGTATAAGAGTTACACCAATACACCATAATACACCATGCACA
>SNQJ01S0021703.1:0-30309 GCA_010110895.2 Picea sitchensis | reverse complement strand
TTGTCTTTTGACCAATCCGCAAAAGGGGATTTGGTCCTATTACAATAACCGACATGATCAATCCACAATGGGGATTGATCCTATGAATAATATATCAATAATAATAAGAATACTCTTTCCAGTTACATTATTTCAACAAAATCACGAGCCAAAAATTAGACATGGTCTTGAGCCAAACCCAATTTCAAACATGGTTTTGAGCGATGGATCAAATGGGATTTTGGGCCAAAATTCAAACCAGGTTTTAATTCAATAGATGATATTAAAATATACTCATGAATTGCATTAATTTTAAGTAGAAGATCATGAATTGCATTAATTTTAAGCAACAGATGTATCGCCTTCGTGATTTCCAAGCACACATCATTCTCACATATTGACTTCACAACTTGGTGATCAACAATACAACGTGGAATATCTTCGGTCTCTACCTTGACATTGAGAATAACTCAAAAATTCTTCAACAGTGCACCCTTCATGACTGAAATAGGATTTATGTTCAGTAACGAGAGCTTTTTTGTTGCTCGATATGAAAGTAAACTAGATTCCATGCCTTGTTTTAATTCCTAAACACATATTCCTTTCTAAATGCAAGAAATGAATCTAATTCCATGTAATCCATAAAGTTGCAATTGCATATGCCTACAATTGAGTAAACATGTTATTTCTTTATACAAGCTCTTTAAGATAATATAAGATCAGTATCTTGAATAAAAAAATTGTGGTAAGAGAACCAAACCAACTGTGTCGTCCTCCTCTTCCAAATTCTCGCCAATTGGGTAGAAAACCTGAGGCGACGATTATTGGTGTCTCTCTGGTTTCTCAAGAATGTTAGGGTTGGGACTCTCAAAACAACCTTGAATAATAATAGCATGGACATGGAATGGAGATGGAACATCTTATGAAAATACAGAACCGATTAAGCGACACAAAATTAGAACTTCAGCTAGAGGAAAACAAGAAAGAACCAACAAAGAGGAAAAGGAAATGAAAACCAAAATACCTAATAATGTTATGTGGTACCTATAGACAACAATCCCAAGTAGTGAAAATCTTGTTGGAAACATGCCAACGAATTTCCTCATGTGGTCACATGCACATGCACATGCATGCAACTATGTTAATGTGCATGCATGAAATCTATTTATGAACTGCTCGTGTAACTATGTGATCTATTCATGATCAATTTGTATAACTAAGTGATAGATGTTATATATGTGAGCATACCCATAGAGGTGGATTACAATGTGAGTGCAAGTGTGTGCAAGGCGAAGAGAGCAGAGTGTGTGAGGAGAGGATGATTGTATGCCTATGAAGGTTATCGTATTTCTCCCTTGAATAATAAGAATATCGATAATCATTTCTCGTGGTTTTTTCCCTCATTGGGTTTCCACATAGATCATTGTGTCAATTGTGTGATTGATGTGTTTGGTTTAATGTGTGTTTGATCTTACTTATTATATGCTTTGTTATATGCTATGTTTTGCTTTTGCTACCTAACAAGTGGTATCGGAGCTTAGAGTTGAAGGAGAAAAGAGCGAAGGAGAAGAGAATTTGGCCACTGGATCGAAGAGCAGGTTGAGTAGGTGTCGTAGGTGATCCAAGGCGAATTGTGTGTAGGTCTCATGTGAGCGCAAGAAATTCAGCAGTAAGAATAGCTTTGCGCTATGGAAGCTTAAGATGTAGGATCTACTTGTGCAACAAGGATTGCAAAAGGCATTGGCTGGAAATTCAAAGAAACCGGCAAGCATGACAAATGAGGACTAGGAGGATCTAGATGCAAGATCCCTTAGTACTATTCATTTGTGTCTGGAAAATGAGGTGTTTTTTAACATCGTTGAAGAGATTGCAACAACAGGTTTGTGGACCAAACTGGAGAGTTTGTATATGAAAAAGAACTTGTCAAACATAAACTTCTTGAAGAGGCAATTGTACAGCTTGCGGATGAAAGAAGGTACAAAAATTACTGATCACTTGAATGTTTTCAATACTCTGATTTGTCAATTAACTAATATGGAATTAAAGTTCAAAGATGAGGACAAGGCAGTTACGCTACTGTGTTCGTTGCCTGAGTCTTGGGACCATCTAGTCACAATTGTGTGGTTTAACACAACATATTCCATTGATTATGACACTATTGTGGGAGCTTTGTTGTCTGGGGAGATAAGGAAAACATCCAGTGAAGAAACCTCAACAACAAAAGCAATGGTGGTCAGAGGTCGATCTACAGAAAGAGGGAAAAGTCAGAGGGGTACGTCAAGGTCTAAGTCAGGAGGCAAGAAGAGTAAGCAAAAATGTTGGTTCTGTGGCAAATATGGGCATCCCAAGAAGGATTGTTGGAAAAGACAGAATGCATCCAAGGAGGACTCCACAAAAGAATCAAAGGAAGCTAATGTAGCTGAAACAAGTTCAGGTTCCAGTCTAGGTTATGGTGATGGAGTTAATGGGTACAGACTGTGGGATCCCACTGGCCACAAACTCATCATAAGTAGAGATGTAGTATTTTATGAATCCTCACTCTTAAAATCAGAATTGGTAGATGTTGAAGTGAGACAAGAACATGTACCACAAGTTCAACAAATTCAGTTGGAAACTCAACCATCTTTAGAAAGGAAGGAGCATGAAGAAGTTCCAGAAGAAGAAGATGAAGATGTAGATGCAGAAAATATCTAGGAAATTGAGGATATGCCTCAACCATCTTTGAGGACATCTTCACGGGTCAGGAATCCTCCTACAAGGTATGACGATTATGTTTCATCTGTGGCTTTAGTTTCTATTGATGGAGAACCTAGTTGTTTTCAGGAAGAAATTAAGGTATCTGAAAGTGCTCAATGGAAGAAAGCTATGAAAGAAGAAATGGATGCCTTAGAAAGGAATAAAACATGGGACCTGGTAGAACTTCCAAAGGACAAGAAGGTTGTCGGCTGCAAGTGGGTCTACAAACTGAAAAGGGTGTTGATGATAAATTCGAAATGTATAAAGCAAGACTGGTAGAAAAAGGGTATTCTCAAAAGGAAGGTATTGATTTTCATGAGATCTTTTCACCAATTGTGAAGATTGTTTCAGTTCGTGTTATGTTAGCACTAGTTTCTTTACTTGATCTTGAGTTAGAACAACTAGATGTTAAAACAAAATTTCTACATGGAGATTTAGATGAGGATATATATATGGAACAACCAGAAGGGTTTGTTCAGTATCGCAATAAGAGGTTTGTTTGCAAACTCAAGAAGTCATTGTATGGCATGAGACAGTCTCCCAGGCAATGGTACAAGAAGTTTGATTCCTTCATGGTGAGCCTAAATTTTACAAGTGAATATGATCATTGTGTTTACTTTAAAAAGTTGGAAAATGGAATGTTCATTATTTTTGTGTTATATGTTGACGATATGCTTGTGGCAAGCAAGAGCATGGTCGAAATCAATAGGTTAAAGGCTCAGATTGCAAGGGCATTTGATATGAAGGATCTAGGAGCAACAAAACAAATCTTAGGCATGGAGATACACAGAGACATGAAAAATGGTAAGTTGTGGTTATCACAACAGAAGTATGTGGAGAAAATACTTATGAGATTCGGTATGAATAATTTGAAACCTGTACAGATCCCTTTGGCTTCCCATTTCAATATTTCTTCAAGTTTATGTCCTAGTAATGACGAAGAAGAGGATTATATGTCTCGTGTACCATATGTTAATGCAGTGGGAAGTTTGATGTATGTGATGGTGAGTACTAGACCAGACATTTCACATGCAGTTGGTGTTGTCAGTCGATACATGGAAAATCCAGGAAAAGGGCATTGGGAAGCAGTGAAATGGGTGCTTCGATGTCTTAGAGGCACAAGCAGTTATTCTATCACCTATGATGGTTCCATAGATTCAGTTTGTGGTTATGTAGATTCAGATTTTGTAGGTGACTTGGACAAAAGGAGATCCACTTCAGGATATGTCTTTACTCTTGCAGGAGGACATGTTAGTTGGATGTCAAAGCTTCAAAATGTAGTTGATTTATCCACTACAGAGGTAGAGTATATGGCTGCTTCAGATTCATGTAAGGAGGCAATTTGGTTATAGGGTTTATTGGGTGAGTTTGGAAGGATGTAGGATAAGGTGAAAGTATTTTGCGATAGCCAAAGTGTTATTCATTTGTCTAGAAATCTAGCTTATCACAGTAAGACGAAGCATATTTTTTTTAAGTACCATTTTGTAAGACAGGTTGTTGATGAAGGTGGAGTGTCTTTGGAAAAGGTCCATACAAAAGTGAATTCTACAGACATGTTTACGAAACCAATTTTGTTAGATAAGCTATGGTGGTGTTTGGATTCTCTTGGCTTGCAGAAAAGGTGATGAATTAATTAAGGTCATGATATATTAGGTAAATTGTTGTCAAGGAGGAGATTGTTGGAAACATGCCAACGAATTTCCTCATGCGGTCACATGCACATGCATGCAACTATGTTAATGTGCATGCTTGTAATCTATTTATGAACTTCTCGTGTAACTATGTGATCTATTCATGATCAGTTTGTATAACTGAGTGATAGATGTTATATATGTGAGCATACCCATAGAGGTGGAGTACAATGTGAGTGAAAGCGTGTGCAAGGAGTAGAGAGTAGAGTGTGTGAGGAGAGGATGATTGTATGCCTATGAAGGCTATTGTAATTCTCCCTTGAATAATAAGAATATTGATAATCATTGCCCGTGGTTTTTTTCGTCATTGGGTTTCCACATAAATCATGATGTCAAGTGTGTGATTGATATGCTCGGTTTAATGCATGTTTGATATTGCTTATTTTATGCTATGTTATATGATATGTCTTTCTCTCGTTGCTAACAAGTCGGACAATCGAAATCACGAGGATGAATCTAGGCCAAGATTCTGTGGAGATTACTGCGACAATACAAGAACTTCAAACTTTTGCAAGAGATATGGGAAATGCACTTCATGCAAGCATATATAAAAATTTCATCAAGGTTACTTAATTTCCTTCTTGCTAGGGTTGTGTATGGAAACCATCTATGATTCAAACTCGAAGAAGGACCAAGAACAAATTTGAATTTGAATACCAACATGTCATTGGTTTTCATAATACACAGATCATAATAAATAGTGTGTTACAGAGATATTTATCTACTGTACATTCCACGACATAGTAGCCAGTAAGGTCATGATATAATAGCAAGTAAGGTTTTGAATGGTGAACCCAGCCTGCTAGACGATAAGTCTTATAAACTTATCTCTTTGGCTAGAGAATGTGGAAAGGGATGGATTTCCTTACCTGTCTACCAAACTCCTAAGAAGCAACATCTGAACATGAACAAAGCTTAGTTTTTTAGGGGGGAAGCGTATACCTTTCATGAGAAACAAAGAAGAAAGAAATTATTTTTAACGTCCACGAGGCTAACAATAGCCTATGGGACAGACTACCTCACACATTGATTTCTTCATTTCAACCCTTTCTTGTTCATCTTGATGATGAGCTCCCCCAATTTCTCCATTGTCTCATCGCTGAATAAATTGTTCCAAGAGCTAGTTGTCAAGATACTTACATAGTTGTCCCTACTGTCTTTGAAGGCTTCACATTCTAAAATGAAATTTTTTTTTGTTTCCACTTTTCCGGAGATGCAAAACATACACACCCTTTCTTCCCAAGCTTCCTTTGGCCTTTTCCAACACTCGGTTTCACAATGGAGTTGATGGGAATTGGTTCTTAATTGGGCAATAAGCATTTTGGCTCTCCAAGATATATTGGCCCCTGTGTACGTTTTTTGACGATGATTGTAAGTGGGGTTAAACTCTTCAATATAATATTCTTTCTTTATCCCTAGCCCTTTATCCCAGGTTCACTTGTGGAAACTATCAATAACAAAAGCCTTTATCTCTTTAATGTTCGTAGGACACCTGTTCAAGTGAATATCCCATTTACCAATCCATTTAATATTTTTCCGCATCCATGTCTTCTTTCTTTTGCACAATATGTCATTGAAGACGACCTTAGGCCACCGACCATCTTCCATTTGCTCAATTTTTCTTAGATATCTTATGAGAGACACCATAGCAATTGCTTCAATAGGAGCAACCCCCATTTCCCTCAGCATGATATCATAAGGGATTGAAATTTTAATTTTAAACTTGTTTGTAATCAAGCATTTTTTAATCTTCTTAGTTTGTTTCCACTATAAGTCAGATGTGTTGTTGGCCCACGCTTCAAAACCGTAGAGAACCACCGGGATCACTAAAATCCCAAAGAGAGTTTGCATAGTATTCCAATCCCATAGCTATGCCTCTCTGCACCTATTTTGGAAATCATAGAACGCTTTCCAACCTCCCAAAGTTCTTTTCTTTCTGCAACCTTCCCAACTTAGATTTTTTTTGAAGTCAATTCCGAGGTATTTGTAATATGCCACTTCTTCAAGAGTGTTGCCTTCAAATTAGAACTTATGTTGATTATGTTTTCTTTTGCTAGAGAAAACTACCACTTTCGTCTTGTTAGTATTGACTTGCATCCCCACTGTACTACAAAAGTGCTCAAGGGAAATTAAGTGTTCTTGCAATCCAAGAGCATATTTAGCAATCAGAATAAGGTCATATGCATACAAAAGAAGCCTTATCACAAACTCGCCCAAAAGAGCACCATCACCCTCCCGAAAGTTTAACCACTCTTCAAGTTTGTCTATATATAAACCAAAAAGGGTAGGGGACAATGGGCACCCTTGCTTGACCTCGATATCACTCATAAAACTTTCAGAGATACCAGCTAACGCTTTGATTTTGACTTTAACCTCCTCATACAGCCTATGGACAACTTCTCTAAGATGCATAGGAACCCCAAGTTCCTCCATTCTATGCCAAAGCTTATCTCTAGGGATCGTGTCAAAAGATTTTTTGAAATCGACAAAGCAACAAAAGGCTTCCTCTTTTTTCTTCGACACTTTTTCAACAATGTTCCTTAGAGTTATGTTGTGATCAATCGTTGAGTGTTTAGGTCTCAAAACTTGCTTTCCCTTTGGTGCGCTTATCTCCTTCTTCCGCCCACTTGCTGATTCTATTTTCTAGCATACTTTCGAATAACTTTGCAAACAAGGGGTTTATCATTATGGTCCTATAGTTGGATGGATTGTTGACATCCCCACTCTTGAAAAGTGGTATTTCTAGGCTCGTTGTCCAATATGTAGGGAATCCATGTTGAATGATGTTGTTGAAAATTTTCATAATGTGAGGTGCAAGATTTTTTGAACCCCATTTTAGATATTCTGCTTGGAGTTCAACTAAATATTTTTCTTTTCCAACACCCAACTTTTTGATACCCATCTCAATATCTTGCACGTAAAGAGCTTAGTAGTATTGTTGACCAAGGGAGGGGGGTCAACCTTAGGATCTTGTTCATAAAGTTACTTTTCATACTCAAACCATTGATAAGCTGTGATATTATTTTCAGTTTGTTTATTTCGCGTTTGAAGATCCTTCCAAAATAACTTGGGGTTATTTTTCCCCAAGAAGATTAGTTCCTCCCTCCTTGAGATCATGAAATCATCTTTTTTCTTTCTTACAATTTGCTTGTATGATTTTATGTTTATTTCTTTCTGGCTTGACTCTTTCAAAGTTTTCTTTGTTGTTTTGCATTCCTCAGCAAACCAAGCATTAACCAGAAAGAAGTTTGTTTCAGATTTCCTTGTCTTTGCTCTTTTGCATTCTGTAAGTGTGCTTTGAATTAAATTTGTTAGCTGGAGACTATGGAGGCCTTGGGAAAAAAAAATCTCCTTGCTAAACAACCTCTCTAGCACTATCTTGAAGGTGTTACAGTTTTTTTGAGTCAAAAGAATTATGCCCTTTGAAGGAGGTTGTTGAATGCACTAGTTTTTTGTCCCACATTGTTGTTGTTCAGCCCAAGTGAAACTTAAATAGATCAGTCTATAATCAGATTTAAACTCCCACAGTTGTTCACCAATCAAAACTTATTCCATTTTCTCACACAATCCATGTGAGAAAATTGCATAGTCTACTACAGTTGCTCCATTGTAGGTATTGCAAGTGCAATTACCAGAATTCGCCCATCTATCCAACCCATTACAAATGACTAAGTCAAATGCCCCACATAGAGTAAGAAGTTGCTCCCCAAAAATTTTGCATCTTTTTTTGTCCTCTGAAACTCTTGTCCACTGATGATTTATTTCTTCTGTAAGCCAAATGGGATTGCAGTATTCTTTACAACGAAGAATACTAGCATTGAAATCCCCCACTATAAGGACTTCACTTAGTTGAGAGTACGATGCAATATCGTTTTTTAAGGCTACAAAGGGGTCTTTGTGGTCAAGCCCCTACTTTTGTAAGTTTTTGAAACTTGTGGGGAAAAATGACATGCTCCAATTCTGATGATGTTACCATTTTCTGATATTTTAAACCAAATGAATTGTTTATTTGAGTCTTCTCTTTCTAATTGAATGAGACAACATTTTTTTTTCCTCACTAAGACCATGATACTCTCGTGTCCTTTACCATTCTCAATTGCCTTGTTCCACATTGCCATCTTCACATACCCTTCAAACAGAGGTGTCTTGCACCCTTCATGCTCATGTGTTTCCAATAGACAAATTATGTCTCTATCTTCCACGATTAGGTCTTAACCCAGATCCTCGCCTCCAAATATAACCTCTACAGTTCCAACAAACTAATCTTAAGGAAACCTGGGTATAATTTGATTGTTATTTGTTTTGTCCTACAAGACTCAAAGTTGAGTCTTCACCCCTATTTGCCCATACTCGCCTTGTTGCATAGTTTCTTGCTAATGAATTTGTTGTCGATTCTTGGCTACCACTTTGTTGTCATGTTTTAGAATGAGGACCAAAAAAGGAAATAACAACTTTTTCTTTGAATAGCCATGCCCTTTTTCCCTCATCCCTTGCTTCTCTAACCTTTGGCATCTCTTCCCTTCTTTCCTCTTGTTGTCTAATAGTTAAATCTTCGTCTAGAAAAAAGCGAGAGCCCCTTAGGAGTTGCTTCTTTCCTAGGAGAATTTGCTTGTCACATATGCTTGACATGATGACTTTTATGGGCCTATCTCTCACGCCACTAGGTTTACCCACCCTCCATGCTTGGCAAATTCGACCTTTCCAAAGAAACTTGTCCTTCAAAAATTCACTTGCAAGATCGAGAGTACATTCTCTTTTTCCATACTCTCTCACACCTTTGATCATTATGTTTGATGCTCTTATTTGTCTTTATTTGATTTCTCTATCTTGCATGTTGTCCCCCTAGTTGTTTGTTTCTTTTTCCATACTAGCAGAATTACTAATAACTGTGCCCAAGTTTTGGAAGTTTTTGTAAAATCTCTTTTCTCTTCATCCCTTGCTTTCATTCCCTATGTGTTTGTTTGTTCAATTGATTTCCCTTCAGCATTGGATGTTTTAGAGTTCATCACCTCTCTAATTTCCATTAAAGAATCTTCCCTGATTTTCCCGGCATCCTTCATGCCTTGCCATTCAGCCTTTGCTACCAGAAGGGCTTCTTGCAACAATGTCACTTGACCTTTTAAAACTTTATTGTTTTCTGCTAAGCCCCGATTTTCTACTTTCAATAGCTGGATTTTAAGGTCTCTCTCATGCTCTTTGACTTCCAAAACCTCCAATCTCCTCAGCATTTAGTAACTCTTGCACATACAGGTCAAGTGACTAGGTGAGAGGTGTGAATGTGGGACTATACAAGGCATAATCATTGATGTCTTTAGTCATGTTGTTGCTACACCCTTGCAAAAGAGGCTTTTTTGAAAGTTTATTACGGAGGTCTAGTTTTTTCCTTGTCTACTCTCATTTTAGGTGAGCAACTCTACATTTTAAAATACCCCAAAACTATTTGGCATTGACCCAAACCCACTACCCTACGTTGCTTCAACATAAAATTTTCACTTGACCTAAATGGTTTGTTTCACCAGAGACGGGTACCTCTTGCCCATTTTTTATGTGTGTTGAATGTATTGTCATTTCCATAGGGGACAAGAAAAAACACAAAATAAGGAACAGGACAATACATGTATGTCTATTGGGGATAAAGGACTGAAAATTGTCGGGAGCCCACCTAAACCTCTTGCATTTAAATGCCAACTCTCACACTGTTCCCGTCGCAACTGCAGCTTCCTCATTTTTCTCTCACTATTCCCTTATTCTTCCCTTATGTTTAAGTTGTCGGTTTCTTGTTTGAGATGAAAGTAAGCAAATAAGGAAGGGCCTTTCATATATTCTCAAACTCGAAAGAAAAATAGAATACCTTCCCAACCTTACCTTACCTTCCCATCCAGAAAGTCTCCCAAGAGTCGTTGGGGGTTGACATAAAATACTCCAACTTCTCCAAAAGCCACTGAATTGCATATATAAACAAGAGAAATAGGGGACAAAATTTTCTACATGCATCTAGGGGCATGGATGGAATGCCAAATCAAGACATGCATCTAGGGGCATGGATGGAATGCCAAATCAAGCAAGAGAGGATAATGATTGTATTATTTATTTTAGTAATGAGTCGGGGAGATAAGTATCAAGCCAAGTATATACAAGAAGTCCATATGTGGTGTGCCAATGAATAAAATGAGTGAATAATCACTTGAACATGGGTGGCCCCACTCTAGCTCTTACTTTCCCTATATTATCTAAGATGTAGTACATTTTCTACCTCTCACGAAAGGGAAGGCTACTAATCTAGTAGAGCAACAATTTTGTTCTTATTGCTACTAGAAAATTTAGAATTTAGTCTGAAGGTAGGCTTGCCCTCTTCTTTCTATAGAAAGCAAGTCATTTATGGCCATTTTCTTCTCTTTCTTCTTGGGAGTTGGTTCATGAAAATTATACTTTCTCGTGTCCCTTGGGTAAAGAGTTTGCTAATTCCACCAAGGAGGCCCTTAGGGAGGAATGGTTTTTGTTACCTTTCAATTATGTTCTCTCTCTCTCTCTCTCTCTCTCTCTCTCTCTCTCTCTCTCTCGGTTTTTTTTCTCCTTTGTTTTCTCTTCTTAGCAACGTGTCATGTGTCATCTTCATTTCCACTACTGCTAGAATCAATTCCATGTTTATCATCCTAGAAAACTTGTAAATGTTCATCATTGTTCGAGATGGATGGTCTATACAGGGAAGCCACAATCTTCAAAGCGTTACCCGTCCAATAACTTGGGGATGTGGATCCAACCAACATGTAGATCAAATGCCACAACAAGCAAGTGAATCAAGCAATTACGGTATCTAGAAATATAGTGAATATGGACAAAAAGAACCTACATACCTAATTGATCAATAAACCCCCAACCTATATGAGTATCATTTTTAAGGTGTCATTTGAATGACATATGTTTGTTTTATATGATTGACGCTCTGTCAATTTGGAGTTTCTTTCTTTGATTTGTTCGGAGAATCATCTTTTATGTGTACTTGATGAATCTTGTTATATTATAAGGGATAGAGAAATATATTTTTTTCTTTCTTCATTCTTTTCCTTGGGATGTGTGTTGAGGGGAATAAATATGAGGTGTTACATAGGTATATTGAAACCTAGGATTAAGTAACATAGAACATGTCAAGAGCTAGGTGTAAATAACATATTAGCTAGGCTAGTTGTAGCATAGCTATATTGAGATTTGGGAGCAACTAACATATTGTTGAAAGGCATAACATTGAGATATTGAAATCTCAAAGTAACTAACATATTAGACAAGCCACGTGTAAGCATGAAGTATTAACTTGCCTCATTTTTCTAACTATCTAGGTAGATAAGTGCACAAAAATAATAAAGCAAAGGCCAAGGAGATAAGCAAGTAAGCCAACACATAACTCCATAGAAGTTACTTTTTACACTAAAGTGTTTCTATAAGATAGGTCAACTGGAAGTTGTTGTTCTAAGTGTTTCTTTAACATAGCTAATGACTATAATGTGTTTTTATAACAAAGATAAATTGTAAGTAATCAATCTTTATTTAATATAAAGAATATATTGGATAAGTAATCAATATTTCTTTAACACAAATAACTTGTAAGGGTGTTTTTATAATGTATCGATCTATCTAATTTTGGTAATTAGTCAGGGAGATTAGTGCATAATGGCATTTAAACACTTTCCCAATGAGAAATGATCAAAGTTTCTCAACCAATCAATAGAGAGAGGAGAAGACATAACTCAATAGCTTCCACCACTAATGTAACCCATCAAGAAAATGTGTTAGGTGAGGGTCTTTAGATGCTCAACCAAAGGTAGAGGTGGCAAGGTTACCAACTACTAATAAAACATATATATCCTCCCTTTCATTTATGAAAGAAATTGAAAACCTTGTATTCCACTACTATTTTTAACCCCTCGAGAAAAATAAGGCGTTTTCATGGCGTTGTGTTTTCTCTTTTATCTCTAGTTACTAAAGTTAGATATAAGTAATACATTAAAAAACACTTATTATCAATTTGCATATATTAAAAAAATACTATATAAAAAGTAAAAAATATGGAGTTATGTGTTTATCTCCTTGGCTTTACACTTATCTCCTTGGCTTTAGTTACTAAAATGATGTGAGTAAATACATTAAAGCAATGCTCCATCTAGGAAGAGGCTTTGGGATGACTCTCAAATAGACGATGAATCCTTGGTTATCAATCGAGCAACTTCGTTCATGGCTTTGTAAAGATTTTCCAAGTGTACATGAGTAAAAAATAATAGGTCCCTTTAACTATAGCAAATAGGCCCCTATTCATAACATAAGGAATTGTAAGGCTTTCACATTCTAGGGTTTGAAAGGCCCTACTTGTTCTCTAGGGTGTTCTAGCTTATGTTCTTCCCTCAAGAAGAAGAAAGGTATTTATGGTTTACATACTTCATTCTAGGCAGATCCATTTGAAGAAGAAATGAAGGCAGGTATTAATTGGTTAGGTGGTGGGGTTAAGTGCATCCAGTAAGGACCTTACAATTCCAAGGACAAGGAGATAAGAAGAATGGTAAGGACCTTAAAATGAACTAGTCAAGAAAGACCATAAAGTAAATACATGTAGCTAGGACCTCACTGTAATGCGCCTTATCTTTTTGGCCAATAGATAGGAACCAAAATAAGATATAAGGTGGTCATTGATGCCCCCTACAACAATGTGTTTTTCCCTAAGTCATCATTGCAACAATGTCTCCATTCCCTGAGCCATCCCTACAAGGTCATGTTTGTTTTTGATAATGGGATGGTGACCTAACACATATAAAACAACATGTAATGTCAAGCCATTGTTTTTGTTGTTGGTATAAAACAATGTCTAGAGTACTCTAAACCACATGCACCCCTATGAATGTAGATTTATTTTGTCACCATAAAAACATTCCCAGCGGCTTTCCTTTAACCATCCTTGCAATGACTCAAACACATCAGTAATGAAAGCCTTTGATGCACAAAATTTATCCTTTATGTGTGGCATTACCAAAGGTCACAACGCCAATGTCTAACAGATAAATTTAACAATAAAGAATTATATAACATCACATCCCAAAAATCTAAAACTCAACTGGTACCCACTTGTGTTCTTGATCAAATTAAGGATGTGGTGGGAAGCTCAAAACAACCCTTATAAGCAATATGGTTTCACTACAGAGTATAGTAGCAAGATTCGAGTATGAATATGAATACAAATATAATTATATTACGAAACAAACCAATTAAAAATAAACAAACAAATAACCTTTACCAAAACAAAATTTATCCTTTATGTGTGGCATTACCACCAAACTCACAAACAAATGCTAACATGTCCCATGTCCGTTCCAACTGTTCACCATGCCCTAACGTTCTACATGCAAGTTTGTTCCCTATATTATTCCATGTTCTCACATACCAAACCACCATACCTGTTGCACCCCATGGTTTCACCCCATGACTAAAATATGAAAGTAGACATCTCATATATAAAAAAACATGTATTTTTAAATTTTAGAAAATTTAAAAATATACTTAATCCATTTAAAATTTTAAAGTAGCATTCATTCCTCATTGTAAGCAACTTGAAACATATTCGTATAACGACATGAATATATCATGTGGTTATACGAATATGTTTCAAGTTGCTATATGCACGCATGCACATAGAGAGAATGTAATCATCTTCATTCTCTCACTTATGTCATGAGAATTACTAGTATCAAAAACCAAAGTTTAACACAAAAGTACAAATGAAACAACATGATATCACATAGATAAACATTAAATCATAAGTTAAAAATCTAGGCTCATGAGCTCAATGTCTAGTTTTTTAAGGTTGATGAGGTAACATGCTTGACGTCAAAGTTCATTTAAAATATTAAGAGGAACAATAGTCGCAAATTTGTCCGAAATGATTCCTATGTTTTCCTGTGTCCATTATTTGCTTTGTCTTGCTTTAAAAAATCATTCAAGTTTATGTTTTTTTATATGAAAGAGCCTATAGGTTGAAGATTCACGCATAATAAAATTGTGAATAGTATGAGTTATCATTAGCTATGATGTTAGTTTAGTTCCACTCTAATATTAAAAATTAATGAATAGTTGAATTGTTAAAAGTTAAACTGTAGCATGAGCATTAGTTATTCTAGTTGAAGTTCCACCATTAAAGTTTAAAACACAGTGTTGAATGGTTAAAATATGGCATGAGCTATAATGTGGTGGTAAAAATTAATGAATAGTTGAATTGTTAAAAGTTAAACTGTAGCATGAGCATTAGTTATTCTAGTTGAAGTTCCACCATTAAAGTTTAAAACACAGTGTTGAATGGTTAAAATATGGCATGAGCTATAATGTGGTGGTATTTTGAGTTTAAACATTTAAATATATTTCAACACACATAGTAACAATTATTCGATCTTTAAAAAAATTAAAATTGTAAATGTATTTAAGCATCTAGTTAATTTTGTCATATCTATACTACATTGAATATCCCCCAAATTTGGAACTCTATGTGAATTTGTGTACACCAAAGACCAATATGGTTGAATCTTTCTACTGTGATGCACAATGGTTTTGTGATGAAATCTCTAAGGTACACCCACTATAAGTAAACACATTTGGTGTAAATATACATAACATAAATAAATTGAATCAATGCTTTACAATATTTATTGCATATTGTGTGTTGTGATTATTTTCTTTATTTGAGTCGTGCATGCATTATTTCTCCATTAATTCTATATTTTGAAATTCAAATGGATTTACTCTCAAACACCAATGATTCTTGATTCTAGGTGCACATCATAATAAAAGCATCACCTTGATCCCCTATATATGCTACTAATATTATCCACATAAAACATTTAATTCACCACCCATAGAAAATGTTCATCTACTAATTTCTAATACAAGTTACTCATGTGTCCGAGTAAGTTAATCTTGTAGAAAACACATCTTCTTCCCGGTCTTAAATATGATAAGAATCCAATATAAATTTCAGGCATGAGCAAAGTTCTACCATTCCAAGATCTATGCATAATAGAACAATGCTCTTAGAAGTTTTTCTCAATTCTAAATCGACCTAAAATGTCAAAAAATTAATTAACATTTACTACAAGATTATATATATATATCACATGTGTTAGTCGTAAGGAATGATGTCCACATTCTAAATGATTTCTACTTCAAATATCGAAGGTGAAACTCTATTACAACTCAAACATCTATTCATCAAAAAAAATATATTAGCATGGTCTCTATTAATATGGGGCCTCCAAAGGGAATCCAGGACCGGCGGGCTATGGAGCATTCATACGCAACAGCAAAGGAGAAATCCTCTGCATTGTAGCAGGAAATCTAGGGCACAACACCAAAAACGCTGCGAAAATCTGGGCACTCCTCAGAGGTTTACAAGCAGCCAAAGAACAAGAGATTTTCCCCATCATTGCAGAAGGAGACTCACAAATTGTCATCCATCTCCTCTGTTATCTCCTTAATGGGGCGGACCCGAAGAAAATTTCCCCAAGTTGGAGAGTTATGAATGGGCTTCTCAGAATCAAATCCATTCTCCGACCTAACTGGGTAATCTTTCCATCCCACGTTAGAAGATTGACAAACCAAGTGGCCGATCTGCTGGAAATTATGGTGTCAATCCAAAGGAAGGGGACTTATCATGCTCCCCCACCCCCACCTCCTCTCACCCCTTTGTGATAGCCTGCAGAAACATAGCCAACACCAAAGACCGACCCCCGGATGGGGTGCTACCAGGCACAATGCGTGGACAAGCCATGGGGAGGCCACTTGGCCAGACAGCCAGTCAGTTGGCTCCCGATGGAATTCGCTCCCCCATTACATCACCTCAGGGCTTAATTGAAGTCGCTGCCACCCCTCATACCACACTTACGGCCAGCCTGCCACACGATCCGGAAGCCTTGCAGCATGAGAACTCCCATGGCATCGTGCAGGTCACCTCACCTGTCACTTCCTCTCCCCAGATATGGCGCTCTTACAACCGAGCTTGGTACTATTCTTCCTCCTTCATTTCTCAACGTTCTCCCTCTCCATCCACCTCAAATTCCTCTTCTTCTCCCTCTCTGGAGGGCTATGCATTTTCTCTCACAGACCCTTCGGCTTCTCCTCTGCATTTTAGTCCCCAAGCCACCAATAGCCCCTGCCATGCCCCGTCTGAGAGGTAAATCCAGGAGAGGAGCAGCCTAGTACGCAGCCAGGGGAAAGGAGGTACCAAATTCCAACCCTCCACCTGATAACGATTCCCTCCATGTCTTGGCTCCCATCATATCTCCCCCTCCCGCAGAGCCAATACAAGAGGTCACCCAGGACCTGTCACTACTCTCAAACCCCTTTGGTTGTCGGGTAGAGTGATTTGACAACCTGGGGAATTCTCTAGGCTACGCACCTCCCCCCCCCCCTCTCCACCTCTTCGGTCGCCACCTCCTTTCTCCCCACCTCGCCAACACTTTGAAGCTACCTTCGCTCCCTCACCCCTGCCCTCCACCTCGTCTAACTCCCCACTTCTATTTACCTGCAACAAGTGTGTCGACCGGGAATTGATCACAGCTTCATTACGCGAGCTCACCAGAGGACAAGAGGACATCAAGGCCGCACTTCGGGATTTGCAGCAGAAGGACGTTGAGAGATGGAGCAGGGTGGACATTCTGATGTCTTTTTATAATAAAGTAAGTGGGACATCGAAATAACATTCTCAATCATGCATGATTAATCTAACTCTATCTATATTATCGAAACAAGGAATTCGAAACCGAAAACAAAGAAAATAGGTGGGAACGGGAAATCTATAAGAATAATATAATAGAAGGCTCGTCGGAACCGGCCCCCCGCTGCGTTTACTGCCAGATTGTTGGTGCATAAGGGATGGAACTCGAACTAAGACTAGCTTAGATGCTGGAACTTTATCTGCTACTGATGTGGGTTTCGATCTGTATATGGATCTGGGTATGTATCTGTAAGGGTGTTTCTCAGCACTGCCTAAGAGCATTAGTGAGGAACCTACCCTCCGGTCATACGTTGTGTTGGACATTGCCGCTAAGGTGTGGAAGAAAAGGTCATCTCTTCTAACTATAGTGCGCTCGTTTCCTCGTCCTTCTTGGATCAGGCTTGGAAATAAAACACTTCCTGGATTAATACTTATTGGTTTATGGGCCTTTATATACGTGCTTCTTTCAAGTTATATCTCTAGGTGCCTGTATTTTCATCCTCTTTATACACTTCTATCGATCTTCTACTAAATTTACCAACATCATTACCTACCCTACCCGGTGTTGAATTGTCGCACTATTACACAAACTGAGAGTTATAAAAGCCTATGGTTCCCATTAGTCTTCTATTTCAACAGCAGGGAACATAAATCATCTAATCATTGAAACCCATACATCAAGAGTAGGAACCCAAGTCGGGCAGGGTTAAACCGAGTACCAAAACAACCTTTAACACCTATATCGGCACCTTTTAACACGTAAGGCATGGCATGATGCTTAAGTATTGTAGTAGGGTCTTCTTATGGTAGCATTGATCGTAAAGGTTAGTGGACCTGGTGGACTTAGTATCTGACTAATGTCAAAGAGATTATGTCAAAAGGGGTTCTGGTGATAGGTGAAAGGTCAGAAGCAGAAGGGTAAAGATCTGTTTCCTCCCAGTTAAGGGATTCTAGAAAAAGGGTAAAGGCTTTTTGTACTTGGAAAAAAGCAAAGGATCTGGCTTCTGGAAAAGGTTCTAGGCTTATTTGGGACTGGCTCTTGGCTAGAGGTCGAATGTCCATCTAAGGGCGTCTTCTTTCAGTTGAGAGGTTAAAGGCTTCCAGTTCCTGTCGTTGAAAGGCTTCCTTTTTCTATTGAACTTGATTAGGCGGCTTGTCATACTTGGCGAAAGGTGAAGGCTATCTGGGCTCTATCTGCTCCCTCCTTTCGTTGGGGTTTCTCTGTGGGCCCTCTGTCCATGGGACCATACGCACTCACTCAACTGGGCATCGATCAAATCAATCAAGGCAGTTGGGCTATCTCGCCCCTTCCTCTTCTTCTTAATCTCTACAGGACCTCAAGCAGGCAATTGCGGATTGAGACAGGGGAAAAATGAAGAAGACCCAGGCTTTCGCAGGCCCAAGGCTTGGTCCAGGTTTCTAATTCTCTCTTTTTTCGGGTTTTAGCTCTTGTTTTTCATAGCTAGCTCTATTTATTTTACAGACATCAGCTATGTTTATCTTACTCTCAGCTTATCGCCCTACGTGGCACTGTAGTTTTTGCATGTCACGCTATGTTTTTATTTGGACAAGTGGCACTCTATTTTTTGTACAAGTGCCAATAGTGGTTTCCCATATGGGCATTGTTGCCACGCATGATAGACAGCTTGTAACATTTTCAAGAAGGCCCTAATACAACTACTAATTTACAAAAAAAAAATATGCCAACCAATTTTAATTCATTCTAATTGAATATCTAACAATTGAAAGGTAGTGAGTGGTAGATAAATAGACCACCCTTAGCTAATATATTTTCTCCTTGTATGTCTTTTGCGAATTTTGGATGGTACCACTGAAAAATAACATAAAAGTGTGCCACTATTCCATCACACTAACCTTGTGTTTAATTGATAGGTAAGCTCAATGAATTTAATTCCCTCAACACATTTGCATCAATTGACTTAAAATAATTAATTCTCATTAAAAATGTTAAAATTTTAAAAACTAATAACTCCAAACTCGCTTTAACATTTCACTTTCTTATCCATTTTATTTTTTATTTCTTTTTTATTTTCTCCAAAAAAATAAAATTGATTGGACATCAATTCTCAAAAAAAAATAGAAGAACTTCTAAAGTGTACTTGTCCTCATTCATAACCATTGTAGATTCATCTTAACCTTGGATCTATCAACTGTTAAGAGGGATCAAATCTCTCGAGGTGCAAACCTCTTTTTGAGTGCAAACCTCTTCTTCGCAATTTCCTCAGTTTGATATTCTTGAATTTGATTAAATTTGATCAAATTATATGTGTATATATATGTGTGTAATATATAATGGTGTGTGCAATTGTTTTTTTTTTAATTAAGCTAACCCTATTTTTATTATTGTTATTTTTTTAAACTAAGCCAACCTTTTTTTTTTTAATGTAAAACCTAATGTCAACATGACAACATCTCCCCCAAACTAGGTTGTAGAGCGCCTCTTGGCACAATGGTCATGATAATGATAATGATGATGATGATGATGATGGTTAACATCCACTAAGAACAAATTTGGTCTATCGGACTTTAAGAATGGTAAGGACTTACTTGGATTTATTTAAAATTTTATTTTTGTGCTCGAAGAGCATTAAGAGAAGCGTTCCAAGGTCACCATAGTTTTCATAAGTTAAAAAGGTTAGGAAGGCAAGTATTGTGGCAAATATTTCAAAACTATGATCTAACGTGGATGTACACATGAAATTCTAGGAGGAAGTTATTTTCATCTTCAACCCTCTTAATGTCACAAATATGACAAATTCTTTCAACCCGCGGCGTTTTGGGAATTGTCCAACATTCGGTTTCACTATGGAGCTCATAAGAGTTTGTTTTTATTTTAACAATGTTGATTTTCTTCTTTATGTTAGTCAAAACACATAGATATTTTTTATCTTCTATATTAGTGTTGATCACCTCATTATAGTATCTTGATTTTCTTTGATCCTCTAGTTCTTTATCACCCCACAATTTCTCCTTAAATTTAAATCTAATAATACTTTTAATATTATCGTTATTCTACAGAGTGACATCTTCTTTTATTCCCCCGTAATTTAGCCAAGACTTGGCATCTTTATGCCATCCGCTCTTGAGCCATAGTTGGTTTTGACTGGAGTTTGAAGCAATTTTAGGAAACCTCTTTTCTTCCAGGTTGTTTATCTTGTTCTTGTATATTAGGTACCTAGTCATGATCGTGCTCTCAATGGGGGGAAATGTCACTTCTATGAAAAATATAGCATAGGGTGTATTGCCTTTACTTTTGAGATTATAAGTTATAAAACAATTTGGGATTTGCTCTATATATTTCTCCATGATTCTCTAGAGATACTTCAGCCCCAAAATTCACAACCATATAAGATAAGAGGAGTGACGAAAGTCTCAAAAAGGAATTTCTTCTTATCTCATTGTCAAAGGTCAGTTGATTTACAATTTTTTCATGTCCATAATAAGTTTTCCACCCTTCATTTATCATTTCTCAATGTTATAGTTCCAATTAAGCATGTGATGAATATCGATTCAAAGATAATTGTATGAAGGAACTTCCCCCAAGTTGTTGTTGTCATACACAAAATTTTTGTAAGTGATCTTTTTGGATTTAATTAGCATAACCTTTGTTTTGTCAATGTTAATAGTGATAATCGTACAAGAGCATAAATCCTTGAGGATTCTTAAATGTTTGTCAAGATTGTAGGGAGTCCTCGCCATAAGAACAAATATCATCAATGTAAAAAAGAAGGATGATTATTGTACCAATGAATCAAGTCGACACAACCTGCTTCTTCCAAACAATCTTCTAACTCAAAAGAATTTCTAAAACCAACAAAACAACATAAGGGATTGGTTTTATTATTGTGGCACTCCTCTACAGTAATTCTAATCATAACAAATTGATCCACAATTACATGATAGCTCTTAAATCTAACATCGTCTTTAACTCTTTTTGTGTGGCTTTCTAGCCATACATTGATCTTCTTTTCTAGAATAATTCCATATAATTTGGCTAAAATGGAGTTAATCATAATGGTATTATAACTAAAGGTATTGTTCTTATCCCCACTTTTAAAAATAAGTACAACGAGGCTTTGAGTCCAGGGTTTAGGAAAGCCCTACTTGATTGTTAAAACGAAGAGCTTGTGTATGTGAAAGATGAGGATAGGCCATTTTATTTTTAAGATTTCAGCTTGGTAGCCTTTGATGTCCTTAGTTTTCCCTTTTGTGAGTTTCTTAACCCCAAAGTCTATGTCTTCTATACAAAAAAAAGTATTCCTTTGTAGAAATGTTTGGTTCCACTACATTAGGGGATTCGTATAGATATTTAAGGTAGAAATTTCAGTCCCTCGAAAGAATCATATTATTTCCTTTAGTTTTACAAGTCATAGTTTGCCTCCATAATTTCTTAAGATCTAGCTTAGATAGGTACAAAAACTTCTCTTGCTTTCTATTTATATAGTACATTTTTTCCCTTTTAATTAGGGCTTTGTATCCATTTATCTTTTCCATTTTAAGGACTCGTTAGAAGCATCCCTAATGGTTTTTTAAGCAATATTACACTCATTATGATACCGATGGTTGGTCGTTCTATTTTTCTTTTTACATAGCACCTCAATAGAAAACTTGTTAATGGAAGTAAATAGGATCTTCAATATTTTTCTTATTTGATTGGAGATTTAATTCATTATTTAAATCCTTTAAAAAAACTTCGGCTGTGAGGAGTTTGTAGATACAAACTCTCGCCATTTCTGCTTAAATTTATGCGTGATCTTGACAGGGTATCTGTAAGTCGTGCCCAATGAGGCGATGTTTAGAAACTCCAATTTTGTTTGAACGTATCTATGTAAATAATCGCGGTATTTGAGCACCAGATGACGCTTAGAGTATTTGATACCCAATTTGGTGCACAGGGTATGGAAAATATTGGTGAAATTTGGTATTGTCTGATCCCTTTCTTGACGTAGGGTGGTCCATCTGGTCTACTGGTCCTCATATCTTCCAACAAGGTAGTACTCTTCTTTAATGGCATCCCCAAAGGAATCCCATGTAGGGGCCACCACAAACATTGTAGATTCTTATACGACTCTTTGCTCAAAGTAAGTATCCCACCAGTCTTTAACATGGGGAACGACCTTGAGGAGTGAAAAAGTGATATTTTCCCTATCAGAAAAATTGTGCACCGAAAAATACCCTTCGAGCATATTCAACCATTTATATACAACATTTGCATCTATCAATCCTTCAAATAATGGAATATAAAAATTTGCATGTACCTTGAAGGGGGTTGCATGGCCGCTTGATGAAGATGCTTCTCCCGTGGGCAGCTGTCGAAGGATCTGTGCGAAGTTGTCCATCATTTTGTTTCTTTGTCACGCGAGGGCTTCCTCGAGCAACATTTTTATAGGATCTCCTACTCCATCATCTTTCTTTTCGTCCTCCATGGGTTGTTTTCGGGCTCGGCACGACCAATCTTGTAATGGCTTGATTAGTTCGATTCCCAACTTCTTGTACCCAGATCTTGTCGGGAACATGCACAAAGAAAAATAAATGAAGAGTAGACCACTCTGATACCGTTGATCTAGATTTAGGAGTGGAACGAACTGATTAACCGAATGAATACAATAAACACAGAGATATGAATAATAACACAGATATCCAGTGAACAATATCTTCTATTGAATAATGAAATAGGTTGAAATTGTAACACTGCAAAACTAAAACACTTGCTCAAATGATGGTAGTTATCTCTGAGAAGAGATGTGGCTTCTACGCTCATCCGTCTGAGAAGAATGAATTACAATGAGGCTCTAGAGGCCTTTTTTATATTACTCATGAATTCCAAAACCCTAAACATCCAAAAACCTAACCCTAGGAGGTGAAACGTCAAAATTCATGTGGGCACCTATGGGTAAGTTGGTACCTCAACTTCCCGGGGTCGTAACGATTTCATACGACCTTCATTTTAGGCGCGTGATAGCTCGTTGGAAAGGTCTTTCAGAGAAATACACATTATGTCATCAAAATTTGACTCCGTCTACAATTCGACTGTGACGAGCCAAAAAAACATCATTTAGGCCTCCCAAATAGCCCTGGAAGTACATCAAGATGTCCTGACATGAAAACATACAAAATAATCCATTTGGATTAGGTGAGAGGTCATCAAAATCCACCTGGAAGATGTGTGGGGATTCAGACAGCCCCAGAAGTGTAGAACCCACAATTACAAAGAAGTACAAAAGAATGTGATGAACTAAAAATGAACAAGAGGAGCCAGTTGGAATAGGTGGGTGGACACCAATAGCCAACTGGATCATCTGGGCTTCAATCCTAAGGAAGAGGTATCATTACATGAACCATTCAAAGAAGAAAAAAGAGAATGATGGGCACCCTATTGTGTCGACATGGGGAATTATCACTTTTTGTAAATCATTCGTTAAACTCAACCTATTGTAATTGCATTTGTAATCGAATCATAAAACTCATTTTAGATTAAAAAAATGGCATAATCTACTTTACATAACTCAACCAAAGTGGATGTTATAAAACCAAATCTTTACACCATTATGTGTTGTAATTGTGAGATCAACCTAAATAGGTGTCCTATTGTCTTGAACCCCCTTTCAAGGGTCACAATCTTGCCATGTAGAATAGTAGCATCATGCTTCCTTAAGCATTGTTTAGTCTAGCATCTCCTATTTCGAGGATCATTTCGACGTACTTCGATTTTCCCTTTATGTGTACTTCTTTGAATAGCACAACACTCTTTCCATTAGAATCATAAGTGGAAAGAATAATTACTCATATATAGGATTAGCATCAGAACTATTCAAAGAATGGGTGTTCATAGGACTGGTTAGAAGAGGTCTCATACAAAGTACCTAATGTCGATTATAAGGGGACTTGCCTTTAACTAGAAGGTGTTCACCAGGGGAAAAATCACTTATATATTAGTAAAGAAAGCCCTAAACCTATTAATCATAGTGAACTAGTGGTAGTGTAACATCCCGCTCTGGCGCTCTAAGCGAACTTATTCTTTGAGGACACTTGCTCGCAAGCGATCTGGATTATTATGCTATTGAAACTCTTGATTTAATTATGAGGCATTATGGGTTGGTGATGTGTTGTTTTACTACATTGAAATAGACAGGTGCTATTGACTCAGTTTTACTGAGTGTGCAGGGTTTTGGACCTTGAGGATGCAGAGGCATCGATGGAACCCCTTGGACTCTGAATCGAGTCAAGGAGTGTGCCATTGGGGTTTGATTGTTTTACAGTGATATTAGTGCATCTGATTAAATGATATGATGTGGATATGTTATGACATGATTTGTTGATGATGCAGGCTGACGATAGCTTGTCGACCAGACTCACATATGGAGTAAAGGGGTCGCGCACAACTACTAGAGAGGTTGAGGGAGAGGTGTGGACAGCAGCCCTGCCACAGCTTACTAGCACTCCCGTCGTGGCTAGAACTATAGGTTAACAATTACCTAGTTCGAGAGGACCCACGATGTCGTGGGGGCAGACTACGACAGTCGCTCATGATGATTCTAAGGGGCGCACAATAAGGCGGGGACCTTATTCCTTAGAATCCCTTGGTATCCCACAAGTTCACCTAGCAGAGTGTTGACTCCAGGGGTTACTGATGTCTACCAATCAGTCAAGAGGCGAGTGGCACCCTTGGAGCATGTAGTGCATCCTGAAGGGCATGTTGCGCGAGGGAACAGATAAGGTGAGTGGCACCCTTGGAGCACATAGTGCGTCCTGAAGGGCACGTCACATTGATGATGATAGAGGATGAACCTAAATGGCCCTAAGACAATAACAGGTTAAGAAATTTTAAAAACAATTTCCCTAATTAAATGTCGCCCAGTACAAATCTAAGTTCTAAGTCTAAAATTTCATTAGGGGTAAATTTTGTCTACGGAAAAAATAAAAATAAATAAAAAGGTAAATTAAAATAAGATAATAATATTTAAAAAATAAAAACCACATAATTAATAATTATAACCTTAGTTAAAATCTTGTAATAAATTAAATGTCGCCCAATACAAATCTAAGTTCTAAGTCTAAAATTTCATTAGGGGTAAATTTTCGTATACGAAAAATAAAAATAAATAAAAAGGTAAATTAAAAATAAGATTATTTAAAAATAAAAACCACATAATTAATAATTATAACCTTAGTTAAAATCTTGTAATGCGAAAGAAATTTGTTATTCACAAAAAAAAAAAAAAAAAATATATATATATATATCTATCTATCTATTCATCTGGATTAAAATTTAAAAAGTTGTGGGAATGAATGGTTTTATTTTGATAATTTTAAAAAAATATTAATTTAAGGTATTAAAAAGGGGAAAAGAAGGTTAAATTCCACAATTGCCATTTTGACCCCAATAAAAAGGGGAAAAAGGAAAAATAGGAAACTAGGGAAAGGGAGGTAACATAAAAATGTAGTAAAGGGAACTTAAAAGGAAAAGTGGGAAGTCAACTTATAAGGAATCCACATTTAAGAGAAGCTTTTTAATTTTAAATCGATTTAGGCAATTCTCATAATAGGGAAAGCCTTAAACCCATAAGGACTCTAAGGGAATCTAGGGACACCTAGGAGTGATTCTAGGAGTAACTCTAGGTGGGTGAGGGAAATAAAGATATTTACTTAAATAAAGAAATTAATTAATGGAGGAATGTAGGGGATGAGGGACACTTGTACGGACAGGAATTTTTAGGAAATTTATTTTTAAAACTTTAATTAAATGAGATTTTAGGAAAGAAAGGAGGTCCGAAACTCTATAAAAGAAAGGGAGGAGAAGGAAGAAGGACCATCTTATGTTTGTGTAACGTTACGTTGCAGAAATATCGACTTGACTGATTACTTGTGGGGAGTTGGGATACCTAACTCGGAGAGGAGTGGTAGCTTGGCCTTGCGAGACGAGCTGGGAGCTAGACGTAATCTCTGGATAGTGTGTACAACCCCTTTTCGGCTCGGGGGGCTAAGGGGCAAGAAGAGTACCCCTAGCGTTGGTTGGGAGGTATTGGTGTAGTCTCGACGGTCAGCGAGCCGGAGTTGCACAGAGCGCATGGATGAAACTCGGAGCAGGCGAACAGGCAACGGTACGCTTATTTGTTTGAATGGTAGAATGTTGTAGGATTTATGATTTAAATCTGCATGTGTATTGGGTAGGTAAAATGATGGTCTAGTTTCATGACTGAAATTTTTCTTAGCCTAGCTGATTGTTTGGTTGATGGATTTGATCGAAAATGCACATGATCTATCATAGTGTAGAGTTTTATTATTAATGGATGAGGGGTATGAATATAGTAGAACCTTTTTAGATATCTTTACATGGTTAGGAATGGTTTAAGTTTTCAAAATAATTATCATAATTAGATTGTTGAAGTGTTTCTTTTATTAATAATAATAATAATAACAATTATTAATATCATTTTTATTGTTATCATTATTAGTGGGATGAGGAATGTGTGCATAAAGGTTGTAAGATATACATAATCTAATTCCTTGGACATTGTTGTATATATCCACATGATTATTAGTTAGTGATTTAAATTAGAATACTTATAACAACAATAACATTTTAAGGTAAATTGATTTGGATGGAACTATGATGACTCTTGTAAAATTTAAAATTTGCAAAGGAAATTGTTTCAAGGTGGATTTAGATTGTACCTTATGATATTTTGCTTTAGGCATGCTAAGATGGGCTCACGTTAAATGGATAAAACAAACGATGACTACTGACTGGCTTGACTCGACGATTGATCGAGAATTAGCGAAGTCAATTTTAGCTTGCGCCTTCCGTGGAGGGGGTTGTTGATTAGTAATTAATGATTGTCCTTGCTTACTGGCTTGGTCTTCTTGTGTCGGGCGAGATGTAGACACCTCCTTGTTCCTCAGAACAGTCGCCAACCCTAAGACCTTAAATGGTCAAAATCGATGGGAACCTGGGCTGGAGCGTTGCTTATGTGTCCTGGAGGTCCTAACCATTGCAGGGCAGGACAGACGGGTAGTCATTCTTGATCTTGTTAGGTTGTCATGTTTTTGTTGCGTGGGTGCTTTGTGTGGTGTTCATCGTCGTGTTGCGTTGTTGAGTAACGTCATGTTTACCTTCCTACACACACACAAAAAAAAATAAAAAAAATTGCTCTTGTTATGAGAGGTTGTTGTCGTGATGAATGGGAGGTTTGTTACATATGGTATCAGAGTGGGTTCAACCCGTGACTTGGGATGACAACGGCTTTCGTTGATGTGAATGATTGATTATATTGTTGTTGATCGAGTTGACTTGTGTGCGTGCAGGTAATCATGGTTAGAGGACGTCGCGGAGGTAGACAACGGGGTGCTAGGGGAGGGGGCACGACGCCTCCAGTAGCATCCACACTTGAGGGGTCTAACCCCCAGGGAGATGAGCAGGTTCTAGAACAGGAGAAGATAGCAGTTGGTGATGTAGTCGGAATGATGAGATCTTTTCAACGCATGTCCGAGGCACTGATCAGCCGTTTGGACAGATATTAGGCCAGGGCGTCGGCACCCGCTGAGGTTCCACCGCGCGCCCCGGTTAGTAATGGTAGCATTCACCATGAAATCGAGAAGGTCAAATTTCCTGAGTTCTTTGGTGCCCCGGACGGTGCAGTCGTTGAGGCATGGTTGGAGAACATGGTGATGTGCTTTGCGCTTCGCGATTATACCTCCAACATGAATGTCCGAATGGCGGTCTTTCAACTGAAGGGGAGAGTTCTTCTATGGTGGAAGACGCTCCTACTGCAGTTGAACATGGTCGTCAAAGACGTGTCATGGGAATTGTTCGACGAATGGTTCCGAGAGAGGTACCTTTCAGAGGAATTCATAGAGTGTCATCTCAATGAGTTCAACGCCTTACGACAGGGAGGTCGTACAGTGCTCGAGTACGAGGCCTGTTTTATGGAGCTGCTCCGGTATGCTCTACACCTTAACACGAAGAAAATTAAGGTCAACCAGTTCGTGTTCGGCCTTAACGGCAGCCTGCGTGAAAAGGTTAGGATTTTGATGCCTCAAACCTTGCATGATGTTGTTCAGAAGGCCCTCATAGCAGAGGAGGAGCTTATCAGCGGGGGTCAGACCAGGACTCCAGTGAGACCAACAGTGCAGCTTTCATCTGGAGCACAGCAACATCAGACACCAGCCAGACATACGCCGGGATATCGTGGCTTCCATAGGGGATCCACTTTCACTACACCCCAGCGACCGACGCCTTAGCAACAGACACCTTATCGGGGACCACAGCATAAGCAGCAACATCGCCCGTAGCAGCAGCAGTTTAGGCCTATTCAGCAGAAAAGACCAAGGTTCCTGGTCGGTGGGTCGTCATCTTCTACTTCGGGTACCAAGACTACTGGGCCGAAGAAGGGGTGTTGGACGTGTGGGGAACCAAACTACCAGCGTGACTGCCCTGTGGAGAGGACCAGAGCGTCCGGATCAGCTGGACCCACTACCGTGGGAGATATGGGCAAGGCCCATTGGATTAATGCAGCGGTGAATAACTGCCAGGCAGAGCATCAGTCGACTGTGCTCGAGACGACAGGTACCGTCGCTGACCAGACCCTTAGTATTTTGATAGATCCTGGTGCTACAAAGAGTTTCATTTCTAGTGCAGTGCTAAAAAGGATTAAGGTAAAGGCAATCGAACAGGACGAGTTTAACTTCATGGAGATGGCTTCGGGAGCCAAACAAAAGGTTGGAGGAAAGGTTACGGGCTATGTCCTTAACCTGGGAGAGTTTGTCACAAGGGCCAACCTGTACGTCACGATCCTAGGATCTTATGATGTCGTGATTGGTATAGACTGGTTGGAATCGCATGAGGCGATACTCAACTATAGGATAAAGCGGTTGAGCTCGGTCGATGATGAGGGACAGAGACGTGTGATTGTAGGATGGAACCGGGGAGTTTCCCTGAGGTTCATCTCTTCCTTATAGCTACGAAGGAGTATGCGCAAGGGTTTCAAGCTTTACGTGATCCTTGCGTTAAACGAGAAGGGAGTAGCGGAAGGTCTAGAACACCTTCCGGTGGTGAGAGAGTTTGCGACCGTATACCCGAAGGAGTTACCTGGGATGCCGCCAGAGAGGGAATTGGAGTTTACCATAGACTTAAAACCAGGGACTGAACCGATAGCAAGAATGCCTTATCGGATGTCGACCTCGGAGTTACAAGAGTTGAAAATGCAACTGAAGGAGTTACTAGACTTGGGACTGATACATCCTAGTGTGTCACCATGGGGTGCACCTGTTATTCTCATATGAAATAAGGACGGATCGTGGAGGATTTGCATTGACTATCATCAATTGAACAAGGCTACGATCAAGAATCAATATCCATTGCCGAGAATTGATGACCTCTTCGATCAAATGAAGGGTGCGGCGGTGTTCTCCAAGATCGATTTGCGATCAGGGTATCACCAGTTACGGATCAAGGAGGATGACGTCCCTAAGACCACCTTTAAAATGAGGTTTGGACATTACGAGTTTATTGTTTTACCGTTTGCACTGACAAAATCCCCAGGGATATTTATTAATTTGATGAATGGGGTGTTCCGCGAGTACTTGGACAAGTTCATCCAAGTGTTCATTGATGATATTTTGATTTACTCTCGTACGAAGGAGGAGCATGACGAGCACTTTCACTTGGTGCTACAATGTTTGTGAGAGCACAAATTGTATGGGAAGTTCTCCAAATGCTCTTTTTACCAATTGAAGATTCACTACTTAGGGCATGTCATCTCCGACGAAGGCATCGTCGTGGATCCAGCAAAAGTCGAGGCTATTATGGAATGGCCTACACCGACGAATGTCCCGGAAGTGTACAGCTTCATGGGTTTAGCAGGATACTATCGATGGTTCGTCGAGTGATTTTTGAAGATAGCAAATCCGATCACGGAATTGAAGAAGAAGAACAAGAAGTTTGTTTGGACCGAGAAATGCGTGGAAGCATTTCGGAGGGTCAAGGAGCTACTGACAACAGCACCGATACTAAAGGTCCCTGACATGGATGCGGACTTCTTGGTATGCACTGACGCACCCAAGGAAGGCTTAGGCGGAGTCTTGATGCAAGATGGACAAGTGATCGCTTACATTTCGAGGAAACTGAGAAGGCATGAGGAG
>SNQJ01S0021702.1:177835-187864 GCA_010110895.2 Picea sitchensis | reverse complement strand
AGAGATTCCCTCCTAATGGGAAAGTCTTAATAACCCTGTACGAGGAGGAATGACCCTCTTAAGGTTCAAGGGTAGTAGCGTAGGGATAAGTAACAAATCGACGAATGAGGTCTCGTCGAATGACCCATAGCCATTCACGACCGTTAGATTGATGAAAGTAACAAGGTCGTTACATACCTTGTCCCTTTTTCCCTCTATCTTCATGAACAGAGAGGAAATCGGGATCGTAGATCCCAAGGCCCAGGAGAACATTTGGACCGTTGATATTTTCGCATCCACGAAGTAGTGGAAGATTGCACAAGGTGGGACAATGTAAGCCGTTGGATCTCATCCAGAATATCCTATCAGCCGTTGAATCAGGTTAATATTCTTGGAGTTTAGTCTCTGGGGTGTGCGCAGGAAGAATGGATCTAGACCGTTAGATCTTGGTCCATTTACCTGTCAGTCGTCAGATCGGATAGGAGGTGCACGGGGTTTAACCCTTCTCACACCAGGCAGACTTCCCGACCTTCATTGGGATATCGGCATTCGGGAAATCGGAGTTCCTAAGGTCGAAGGAATCGAGACATCACAAGTCTCGAAATCCCAGAGAGATCAGAATCGTCCATCTTGAGGAGGACGCGTGGCAGCATTCGGTGCCATCAGGGAAAGGCCCGACAGGAAGTTGATGATTAGTGTTTGGGGTCATTGGGATATCGGGGATCCTGGTGACAAAGTGTTTATGCATTTTGGAATCGCGAACCACGAAACTCCGATAAGTGGGAGCCAGCTGTCAGCCAGTCGGGATCCGGAGAATTGGGAATCACGGGGACGAGAAGTCCATACATTGTGAAACTCCGAAGTCTGAAACCCCGACGAGAGGTAAGTTTGTGGTCACGGGGACATTGGTCATGTGGACTAAAGACCTAGCCCGGGAGGCTAAGGCAGCAGAGGAGCGTGTCGGGAATCGGGGATCAGTGAACCAAGTTGTTGGGACATCACGAGTGTCAAAACCCTGATAGGAGGAATCCCGACAGAAGTATATGGCTGCGATCATATAGAGGAAGGTCGTATGGACCCAAAAGGTCTGGCCCAGGGGACTAGGGGAAACTAATGTCCTATCGGGATGTTGGGGATTCCGAGGACCAAATGTTTATGCTTTTCGACATTGCGATGTTCGAAACCCCGATGGGAGACAAGACTGCGGTCTTATGGAATAGTGGTCACGTGGGCTAGAGGTCTAGCCCAGAGAGCTAACAGAAGTTGGAGCGTGTCGGGATTTGAAGGATCGGGAATCCCATGGGCCAATGTATTGCGGCATGTAAAAGCTCGAAACCCCGACGAGCAATGAGACTGCGGTCACGGGGATAACGGTCGTATGGGCCAGGATCCTAGCCAGGAGAGCTAGTGCACAAAGAGCACATCGGGATTCGAGGGATCGCGAATCTTGAGGACGAGTGTGTTTCAACATTGAAAAGTCTGAATATCTGATGAGGAGGCATGGCTGCAGTCATATAGGGGGAAGTTCATGTGGACCACGAGCATAGCCATGAGGGATAACACATAAAGGGCGTGTATCGGTAAAGTTGCTCATCGGAGATCGGGAGTTCGAGAGGACAGGAAATTTTGTCGTCAGGAATCACGAAACTCCGAAACCCGAAGCTATCATCGAGGAAATGTCACAGGCGTGTGAAGAAGAGGCCATGACAGGGAAATAAAGGCCTGTAGATCAGGATTGGCCTTTCACTGCTGCGAGCTTCGGGATTCTCATCGTTTAGAAATCAACGAAAAATTTGATTGTAGGTAGTGTGTATGTTACACTGCTAGTCATACTAGAGCTCCATCTCCTACCTCTGCTAGCCATGTTGGATATTGGTCGACAACCTCTGCGATTCATGTTGAAGACTTGCAACCAATCATTGCAAATCATGTTGGGGGCACATTTCTGGTCACTGCTAGTCACATTGCACATCCATCACCAACCTCTGCTAGTCATGTTGGGGATCCATCACCAACCTCTACTAGTCATGTTGGGGATCCATCACCAACCTCTGCTAGTCATGTTGGAGATTTGCTACTAGCCTCTGCAAGTCATGCTGGGAGCATATCACCAGCCATTGCAAGTCATGCTGGGGGCATTTATATGATTGAGAAGACTAGATGTCTCAGACGTAAGCCTAGATTCCTTTGTAGGAATTGTGAAGGAAGTCACCTTACTCGTTTGTGTCTCATTACTGCTAGAATACCAGAAGCTTGGGGCTCACCTAAGGGCCCTTCGAGTTATGAGGCATCTATGGTTTCACAACACTCTATTTCTTCTTTGGTTGATACAACAGTCACGCTGATGCAATATTCAGATGACACCCCTTTTCCTTTGGGGGTTGATGCATCCTTTGACCTTGTTGTCTCACATCCCGTTCAACCTGTGGTCATGTCGATGCAATCTTCGACCAAAACCTCTCCTATGTTCGGGGGTGATGCGTCTCTTGACCTTGTTGTCTCGCATCTTGTTCAACCAATGGTCATGTCGATGCAATCTTCGACCGATAACACTCTTGTTTTTTGGGGTGATGCACCTCTTGACATTGTTGTCTCGCATCCTATTCAACCAATGGTTGAGGAAGTGGTTGTATCGATGCAATATTCGATCGACCCCACTCTTCTCTCAAAGAGTGACAAGTCTAAGGAAGCGGTCGCACCAATGCAATTTTTGGTCGATCCCGCTCTTCTGGTTCTAGTTCTATACCTTCTATGCCATGTCCTCAGCATTTCTATTACTTCACCTTTTGAACAAGAGAGAGTTTTACTCCTCCTGAGTTCTCTCCCTCCAAGTCTTGACGAGGTTCCCTTTGATTGGGATGGTCTTGTGGGGTATCCAATGCCTCCGCCTATGTCTTTTATAGGAAGAGGCATTATCTGATATAACATGGAGACGATAACCTCCGTTAGCACTTTGTCCTCCTCGACTGGGAGAGCTTTGGGTTTTCCCAAGCTTGTGTCGGTTCTTCGTAAGATACTAACATTCCACAGAAGATCCACATGGGAACCTTGGCCTCCCCCATGGCTTGCCGCCTAGAATCTTCTTAACGAGTATGAGTTAAGCTCTTTTCTGACTCATTTAAAAAATGAAAAGATTATCGAGTGATTTTTCCCTTTCACACTCATTAAATTGGACTTGAAAGGTCACGAGTCTTAGTTAAGCTCTTTTTTGACTCGTATAAAAACCAAAAATATTGTCGAGTGATTTGTCCCTTTCACACTCGTTAAATTAGATTGGAAAGGTCATGAGTCTTAGTTAAGCTCTTTTCTGACTCGTTACCAAAAATAGAAAAGATCGTCGAGTGAACTTGTCTTTTTAACACTCGTAAAGTGGATTTGAAAAGACATCTATTTGGCACAAGTTTACCCCTTTTTCACACCAAGTAGACTAAAAGACATAAAAAAGGATTTTTTTTGGCGTTAAGTTGTGATTGCATCTCATGCCCTCGCTTGCAGTATTGAGCCTTTAGCCGGTTCTCTCTTTGCGTTATAAACCATGGCCTAAGCAATTTTTGCATCCTCAACCAAGCAGAGCCTTGTTTATATCCTTTGCAATTTGACACCCTATACCCTGGAGGGAACATCACCCTGAGTGTCCATCTCCCGTATGCATTTCCTTGCATTGAGCATAGGTACATTCCACTGTTGGAACTAGTTTTTCTTACTTGCGACACTCGTTTCCTCCTCTGTATCATAGCATTCATCTGTTATGAAAAAGATAAAAAAAGATGGGAGAGAAGGGAATACTATATTATAATTGGCAGCAGTCATGTCGCCTTTGAATAGAGCACAAAATTATTGAGTCCTTGTGTCATCATAATTTTGGGTTTAGCATGGCCTTAGGAAGTTGTTCTCATTACAGAGTTTTCTCTGCCGACTGGTTACTCTTCCAGTCCCCATGGAGAATGTTATTGATGCCTCCTACATCTAATAGTCACATCATTGAGTCTATGCTACTGGAGTCCACCATATGTCGCATGCTCTTGTTCAAAGGAAGTCTATCAACCTGTGTCGGCCACTCCTCAGAAATCTTGACTTTGCATGTCGGACATACCCTCAGTTTGTATCAGAATCACATGATAATATGGTCTTATCATGCACCCTGGCCCTACTTTCATCATGGGTAGGTCACCTTGAACCCAACAATCGACATTTCATCATTGGTCGTTAACTGGGTGGTTTCCCTTTTGTTCGACGGCAAGACATATATTCAAACTTTGGGATTCGTGCAATGTCTTGGATGCCATTAGAATTATTGGTGGTGTCCTCGCCTTTGTCAGCAGTTTTCATCATTGACTACTATTCAGAGGGTCTTTTTCGTGTACCGCTTACATTTGGTACACGCGAAAGACGCACAGGGTCGTTGGTTCATGAACATGTTCTTTGTCTGATCTCCACCAAATTATGAAGCTCCTGCTTTGTTCCTCGTGCTGACTGATAAGAGATGCCTTAAGGCTCTCCTTTCATCGGGTCTCTTTCCATCAACTTCAGATCATTTATTCTAGATATGGGACATAGAGTTTTATGAGTACCTTGAGGCTTGCAATCATTAGTGGCAGTCTCTCTCGCCATTGACAGAAGAGAATACATCAATGTCTCCTGGTCAATGGATTTCTCAAGTGTTCGACACCAATTCCTTTATTCACACTTGTAGGAATGTACTCAGTGCCTTGATACCTACTTTCATTATTGGTAGGTTGTCTCACGTTTATTAACGATATACCTCAATGACCGGTAATCAAATGATGTCTCATTGTGTTCGACCTCAACTCCTTTATTCACATGATGTAGAGTTTCACCCTTGGCGGATAGTGTAGAAGACTTGAAGACATCACTATGTGGCCGCAGCTTTCCTGAGTTGTTGCTTCCTTTTCATTGGACCAGTACCTATATGACTTTAGTGATCATGGGAGATCAAAATTATACTCCATGGTATACAAACATCTTCAAATTGGTTTTGAGATTGGTTTCAATGGGCCTTGTTCGTGACTATGACAACTTTTGGCATATAACTGCATTTGTATTTTCCTATTCATGGCCACGGACACTTATTTGGTATATTTTCCACATGGATCTACATTGTATTCTTGGCATCCATGTATGCAAAGTCAATACATAATGTAATGAGCAATTGAGTTCATCCAACTGGTTCTCTACCACTCCACTTATGGGTTATTTATAATGTATTTCGACCATCGCAGATACTCCTTTGACCTCACACATTAGGGGGCATCTGTTATAGCAAGATTTGCCTTACCATTGCAATCTTGCACAGAGGGCCTTTTTCCATTTCCCTATGCAGACTTGCCATCCCTTTTTTATGAATCCAAAGCTAAAAATACATATTTTTCCACATATATGTGCCCTATCTACTATATAGCATGCGTATACGCAGGTTGATCCACTACAACCCGTGCACATCGGGATTTGTGTCAGAAAATAAAAAAAATGGAGTCGGGTTTCCATGTCATGACAGGAGATCTATGATCCTTGGCCTTCCACATACTGGAAACATTCTGACTCGGCCCTTCAGTTGCATTTTGGAGACTATAAGAGCACAATTCTGAGCTATGGAAAGAAAGAGAAAGCATTCAACTTTGAGAGCAAAGTTACTCTAGAGAAATTACTTCATATTGAGTCTGCATCCCTTTGTCCCTCAAGTATGAACATAGTGTTCAGCCCCCAATCTCTTTCCCTATTGTTGAGAGAACCTCATTGTCTCTCTCCTATGAGCTTGACTTTGGTGGAGGATTGAAGTGGTGGAGGCCCAGTTGGAAGGAACTTGGTTTCTTGGTTTTGAACCGTGCTAACACGAAATTTTGTAATGTTGTCACTTCTGCTGATCAATTATTAATAGAAATACTCATTTCCCGTCCTATTGGTATCGTGCAAATATATGATTATTATCCATGGGCATGTTTGTAATGTTTATTAATGGATCATGTTATCTAATGTGCTAACCCCTTTATATTATCACTATGTACTTGCTTTGCTTGTTTGTTGAGAACTTGTTGCGGGTATAAAGCTTTGGCTCGAAGTGCTCAACGGTGGAACATCATCGAGCGTTGGAGCCTCTTTCTTATCTTGCACATTAGTTTATTTAGCATAAAATGGAATTGAGTTGATTTCTGCAGTCATGCCTATCTGTTGTGGTTTACCCTTGGCCATAGAGAGTTTTTCCCTCGTAACAAATTGGAGGAAAAAACTTTTGATAGGAGGTATGCAAGGAGTCTTGTGAGATTTTCTTCTTCCATTTTATCACTTTCCCTCCATTCCTTTCAATAGTGATTGATGAAGTTGTTGGTAGCAGGGATGTCTTGTAAAGCAGTGGAAGGGATGAAGTGAAGATGATATTTGTTAGTTTTCACGAGGTGAATGATTTACTTATCAATTTTGTTATGTTTTAAGGCTGATTTTCTCAACACTAATAAATTTTTGATATGCAGATTTTCACCTTGTGTTATCGCCACCATTGCTCTATTCCATTTCGGCTCAGCTTTCTTCTTTTTCTTTCATTCTTGGTTGTTTTATTGTAATGAGGTTGATACCATCTAGAATGGATAAAGAGTAGAACTCTGATCCAAATCTACTCAGAGGCTTCAAAGCTTCAAAGAATCCAAGAAATGTATGGAAGGTTATTTAAAAATAAAAAACAAACTCTTTTAGGCTATGAATTTTTTGTTGTTGTTTATTTTTGTTTTTTTTAATATTCAAACCACAAAGAAATACAAAACAACTAATTCATGTATTATATTAGTTTCAATTGTATATAATCTCTTCTTTTCTTTTTCTTTTTAATTTAATTTTTATTTCTTTAAATCAATTACTAACTAGTTTGTTTAAGTTTCACATTAATCTTTTGTTTTATTTTTGTTTAACATTTGTATTTTGTTGTTACATTTATTTATTTTTTATTTATATTTCACTTAAGTAAAAAGTATCAAAAAATTATAAAGCTACAAAATATATAAAAAAAATTATAATTGCAAAAATAATGCAATAAATAATTCATTCTTTTAACTTTGGGTTTTTCTTTTAACTTGGAGTTTAGTTAGATTAACTTTCTTTCAAGTTTTGCATTTACATTTTTTATACTAACTTTATTGAATTTACATTTTATTTACAAAAGCAAATACAAAATAATATAAGTTATTATTTTACATTTTATTTACAAAAGCAAATACAAAATAATATAAGTTATTATTGCAAAAAGTTAAATAGAATATTTGCGCTTAGACTTCTATGTTGTTAGGGTTTAACGTGGCTATAAAATAGGGTGACCATTCATGTCTCTTCTTGGTTTATCCGACCAAGAGGTTATAAATGTTAGTGTTAGGAACTCCCTAATTCTTCGCCATCAACAAATGGAAAAATATATGTTCAACAATGCAAACTAGTCTCTGCTTAATAAGAGTCCATATGTTTCAGGAATGTCTACCACGATGATGTCTACTCTTTGATGAACCTTTGGATTAGAAGCCAATCTTACTAAGACATTTTTCAACTCTCCCATAACCTTGACACTTGACCTATCTAGTTGTATGATTTGAATATCAATATTTTTAGGTTTGGCATTTAACTTTTCAAACACTTTAAATGGCACCACATTAGAAGAAGCACCTGAATCAACCATACAGATGTGAACATTTCTATTAAATATTTCAAAAGTCAATAAGAAAGGGTAAGTTGTAGATTTTTACCATTTCCCAATCAGGGAGGCATTGATAGCAAATTGCTTTTTCACGGTCTTTTCCCACATTTGTATTATTGACAACTTTATCCTTTTTCTTTGTTTCTCCCACATTTGTGTCTTTAATTGAGCTTAGGATGATTCTTGCAAAATCTTCATAAAATTTTCATGTATTTGAGGTAACTTCATAAGCTCAAAAAAGAGAAATGTTAGCTTTAATATTTTTTAAGTCTTCCATAAAATCATATTCCAGGTTATTCAAAACAAGTGCAGGTGAGGATTCACTGCTAACAGAAGTGGATTTTTAAGTTATAGATGTATTATGAGCAGGTTCAATATTGGAAGGTGAATCTGAAGTGGAAGCCTTGCCTTTACTCCTTGTATTATAGGCATTTTGAGACATGTGAATTTCTTCAAGAACCCCATCTTCATCTTCTCTATCCAATTTGAGAGAGAGATATCCCAAAATGAGTTGACTTCTTGTCCTGAGGCTTCTTATGTATCTTTATATTTATCTTCTTGATTAGCATCCTCCTCTCCCTCTTCCTCGTCCTTCCCATCTATGGGGGCTTCACTAACAAAGACTTAAGCTTTAAACACATTGAGGAATTCTTCCATATTAATGCCCTCTGTAGGTGGAGAGGTCTTAGTTGTAGGAGGGATGCTTTTCTTAGGGGGGAATTTGAAGAATATCTTAGTGTTATAAGTACCTTCCCCGGTATTCCTTTTCATGTCAACAATTTCATTTGATAGCTTATTTATAATCCTTTGTAGGCTCTCCATATCCATAGCACCTTGATCCTTTTTCTCAGTGGAAGGTTTGGTTAAAAGCAACTTCTTTTTGGTGGGTTTCTCTTTTTCATGGTTTGATCCAAGGTTTCCTTTTAAGCTTAGCATATCCTTCTCCACTTTTATAGATTCTAACATAGTTACCAACTTAATGAGAACTGTGATCTCAAAACGAGAACTCTTGCCCAAAAAACCCATATTTTTGCATAAAAAACATCAAAATTAACCCCCAAATCAAAAAGTGGTGCTACCGGTAGCACCATGTTTTAAAACGGGGTCAAAATTACAACATTTTTCAAACATGGGCTTCAAAACGTAAATAGTAGATCAGAAAAACTTTAAAATCGGCACCTAAAAACAAATAAGATGTTTTTGAATTTTTTTTTCTTTTCAAAACGTTAAATTTTGAGATCATTTGAAATCGTATTTTTATCACTTGTTACCATTAAAACCAAAACCTCAAAATCAACCATCAAATTGAAAAGTACTGCTACCGGTAGCACCCATTCTAAAATTGGGGTATGAAAATGACACATTTTTATAATGTGGTAAAAGAGCGCATCATTATTGTAAACAAAATCATAAAATAAACCTTTAAATGTTTACTTTTTAAATGTTAGTATCATGCAAAGCACAAGGTAATACATAATGCCATGAAAATATCACAATATACTTTAAAAATTCAACGTCACTTTTTAATAATTTTTTACTTTTAATAATAAAACAGTAAATACAAGTTACATTAAATAAAACATAAATAATTTCTTTAAAGTATTGTTATATTGACCATATTCAAAACATATGAGCTAAGAAATTTTATGACCTAACAAAATGGTGAAAAAAGAAGAAAAACAAGGAAGAAATGAAAAAAAATTAAAATTTCCTCAGAAAACAATAATTTAAAAAAGAGAAATACATTTTTTTGTTAAAAAGAAGAGCAAAAAAACCCTTCAAACTTATAAAAAAAAAATAAAAAAAAATGTTAATAATGTAACTATATAACATTGTTAATAATGTTACAATGTTATAATATAACATTGTTATATTATAACAATGTTATGTCTCGTGGGCATCCACGGGGCGTCCACGGGACCTGGACCAGGCTTGTGAGGGGGCTAAGGCGATGCATAACATTGTTATATTATAACAATGTTATAATATGTCCACGGTACCTTGGCCAGGCTCGTGGGGGGCTGAGGCGATGCATAACATTGTTATATTATAACAATGAATTATATTATAACATTGTTATAATATAACAATGTTATATTATAACATTGTTATAATATAACACTGTTATATTATAACATTGTTTATGTTTTTTTTAGATGTTTATGAAAAAAAATTGGGCTATAATTTTTTTTTTACTTTTTTCTTAACTTTTTCTCATTTTCTCTTACTTTATATATATAATATTATCGTTTTTTTTTCCTCTTTAGTTTTTTAGGTTTTTCTTCAATGGTTTTTTCTCGATAAATTTGTTTTTTAAATTTCAATTCCGTTTGTTTTTTTTTTGTTTTTTTTTTTTTTTA